>JAHZNF010000839.1:0-15062 GCA_027744215.1 Troglopedetes dispersus
GCAAAGAACCTTACATGCCTCTTGACAAGTTTGTACATACAAGAATTTCAGATGTTATTCGTAGGGAAACTGAAAGCTAATATACTAGAATTGCAGCAAATCAATTTATATTGTTGGTTATATTATAATTTTAATATGCTTCAACATATATTGCCCAAATTTTAAATTTATTCCACATGTTCACTCCATTCCCAGTAAGAATTTATTAAAACATTATTTGCCACATTCCAGTATGTTAGAAATCAAAATATGAATCCACGAATTTGTAAACAAGTGTTGAAATGGATCGAATGATAAACATTTGAATTGGATTATTTTTTTGAAATATGTATTAAAAATTAAGCTACAGAAGAAATACATAGCAATAATATGCAGCAATACTAGAAACTAATATAATGTAACCTCTCTCCCAGATGAGAATCAAAAACTTGAAACTATGCAGTGTATAGTAATGGAGGGGAAATAAGGTTGACAACATGATCCCAAAATGAAAAGGGAAGCAGCATTGAAGCATTTTGTGTGTTCCACACCCGCGCCATGAACAGCGTGCCGTGTGCTCTACACAGTGCTCTGCTCTTGTCTTTCTTGGGAAACAATATGCAACCTTTATTTGCATCCATAAGGAAAAGTTAGTACATTCTCTCGAAATATATTCGCGAAGCAATAATAAAGGTGGTCGAACTTAACCTGGTTCGCCTCCTAAATATTTAGTGAATACTACATGTTACTTTCTACAACTAAAATATAAATTATCAACGTTACCTAAATAGTAAGTAATTAAATTCTTTTTACAAAAACCAGGAGCATAAAAACTATATAGCATCTATTCAACTGGTTTTTAATGCCAATTACGAAAAGCAATATTTCGCAAGACTTGTACCGTAATAATAAAGAATGCATGCAGATTGTAGTGTCGCATGCACTTCTTAATTGCTCCACGAAAGGAATGTACTTCTACCTTGGCACCAAAACCACCATGAACACAAATGGGGAAAATAGTGCCTCCGAAATCCTTAATTAGGAAATATCATTACGCGGTATTCCGAATATAAGCCACCTTCAGGTATTGGGAAGCAATAGACAATTGGATGTTGTCGCTGCATATTTTCATGTACTTGCTATTATTACGTGGACAAAACTTATATGCATACTTCTGGTAAATGAAAAGCAATAAAAATGTCTAAAGCAACGAATAAGACAAACGAAATAATTTTCTGTGCACTGGTCCACATAGATTCACATAATAGGCTACAATAATAAATATAGTTCATGCACTTGTTATTTCTTAATCATACTTATGTACTGTACAGTTACTCTAAAAAGGTGAAAGCAATAATATTCACGTAACGAGATAGCTTATTAAAGACAACGGAAAAAGTATAATTAAGGTTCATATTATGCATATTACGTAACCGTAGGAAAGGAAATAATCTCTTCACACAACAATTACAACGAGAAAGGGAACTCATTCCAGGACAAGTGTAACTAAAGCAATAACTAGTTAAGAAAAACCGACAGCAATAAAAAGCTGGACTCCAGGTGTGCTTGTAAATACTTTTTTTCTGGGATGCATGGTTGCGTGTTTGGTAATAGTACAGGGAAAGGGATGGTTTGGGTATGGCTATAACTGTAGCAGAGAATACGGAAGCGGGATTTCAGCTCGTTTTAAATTTAATTTCTAATGCCCTTTTCTGTCCCGCAACAAATGCAACGAAGTAATTAGCTCAGTTCGAAAGATATTTTATTAAAAAATGTATTCTTCTCCTAAAAGCAATTATTTCTTCGTTTCAGCATCCATTTTAACCACCAATAATACGTGATTGTGCTTGCCAATGTCAACTTCGGTTATTATTATTGTTATTATTATACTGAGACTATGGAGAGAGTAAACTATGTGAATATGTATTATGTATATAGATAATAATAAATTACCTACTTTCACTTTTTTTATTTCGTGTAATAAATGCTGATCTCATCCAAACTCCTCTTTTATTTCATGTTTTAATATTTTAAGTTGAGCATCACGAACAAAATCATTGTACTTTACTGTAACTTATAATGTGTAATTATCCTAATTCGAAATCAGTTAAGCGCATTCCTTACAAACTATATTTGAAACCGAATCTCTTTAAGTCAAGGCTTTACGTTTCCAATGAAGGTCATATTACGCGTATTTGTATTTGTAACATTAAAATTATGTTTCGAAATATTGTTTGACTGTATTTTAAGAAACAACGAAAATTTGTTTTATTGTTACAAAATTTCACATTTGAGTTCACCTTGTTTATTCAATTAATCGACGTATAATAGCTTTTTTGTGTAATTTATTTGTGTGAGCAATTCTGTTACTGCTTTAATGCAATAAAGATTTCATGCTGTTTCTTTGTTTCTGTATAAAATTACTGATACAAACTCGAAAATTTATTTACATAAACTCTCTGTCTCGCATTACCCACCAGGCCAGTTATAAATATTTCACTTTTCTCTGATGTCATTGTCCAAATATCGCGTGAAAAGATCTTACTATTATTGCAGGTCTTCACTTGTTGTTTCATTGTTGCTTATTCCGTGCTCTGGTCATCAATAATATGGTAAGCAGCATTGCGATAATAAATAAATAATTGAAAAAATGGAATCGGCTATACAATGGCCTTATTAAAGCGTTTGTGTCTATTATCTGGAATCGCATTATTTTCTTAAATTGTCTTTCCTGACAAGTGCTTCCCCATCACGATTTTTCTCCCCTCGACCAAAATTTTTTTCCACTGCTGTGCCTCTTTGCTCATATTTACAGTCATTTGATTTTTGTATTCATTAGGTTTTGTCAGAAGGAAATACATATAAATTATTACTGCTCAGCCTTTTCTCCGTTTTAATTGCTTTTCTTAATGACAAAAACGTAGCTCTGGTAGAAGCAAAATCCTGACCATTCCGTGCCCATGAATTAATAAGAGATCATGCACACAAATTTAAGAGACACAACCTACCGCGAGGTATTCATCCCCTTTGTACTTATAAATTACTGTTGTACCGGTTAGTTCCTATTTTTCTTTTTTTTTGGGAAGATTCTTGCGATTCGCAACAAACACAAACTCATGGACTATGTATCCAGTTAATTCATTATTATTATTATCTATCTGATTTGCTCCGCGTTATCTATCAGTAAAGAAAGTGGTCGGAGCCCATGCAGCCATTAATCCCAGTGTTCACACGAGCCCAACCAGCCAGGTGAATTGGATCGTGAAAAAATGAATGTACAACTCAATACTCTCATTTGTTGTAGTTTTTATTACTCTCATTACTCCTACCTACTTTTCAACAACTTTACTCCAAGCGCTTACACTTTTGAACCATCAATAGCATCAAAGAATTTTAGATTCCCAAGAAAATTCAGTAAACCATTACATATTTTATCTTCTCACGCACCACTCGTCAGTAGACGTTCCGCTTTTTCATCAAATAAGAGCACTTTCTTTTTTAACGACGAAAGCTGCCGTTAGATTTAAAAATGAGAAGTAGCAACAGTTTTCATTCGTTCATCTACTACTTATGATGGCTTTAGTTAGTTTATTATTCTTCCTTTATTATGGCACTATCCCTGCATAGTTTCTGGCGGCTCCGAAGCAATTTTTCATTCATTGTGTGTTTTTATTTGAAAACCTTTGCATACAAGATGAATCGCTATTAGACTTTTTCATAGTTATTTGTGTAGAAAGTATCGTTTTGCGCTTTGTATCATATTTCTAGGAAGATAAAAATTAAATACTTGCATACTCCAATATGGTTTCATTATTGTTACATGGACGAGCAAAAAAAGTTTAATTCGCAGCAGAAAAGAATACGATTTTTTGTGCTTCGTGAAGTCACTTACTGTTTTATACAACAGGCGGGAAAGATATAATAAAATGAATTTCACCAGGACTATGAATGAATAAGAAGCAACAGCAGGAGGAAAATGAGTGGGAAAATAAAGAAGATACTAAATAAATATGGATATCACCATATGTACATAAAATATAAGTTATATGTAGCGGCATGCATGTGCGAGTACAAAGAGGAGCGTGCCTTTCTCCAAAAGAAGTTTCGCTCCTTCTAGTGGAACTCAAAACCAAATTAATGTGCAACAGCATTAAAAAGAGCAGGCATTGCTTGGTTGTATATTATGGACATAATGCGATGATGGTTGTTATACTTCCTTCTTCTAAGTCCTTTTTTATGACAGGCTTGTGCATTTCATTTAAAGCAATTAAGAAAGGTTTATTTTTGTTTTTGCGGAGAGAAGAACCCAGCAACAATAACGGAGCATCCTCACAGCGGTGGAGTAGTAGCGTTTTTTTTCTCCGGGTGAAGTATACCAGGATAATTAAGAAGAGGACTCGCCCAGGTTGTTTATTATTTAGATGTACAACTTCGAGGGAGAAAGGAGAACTTAATACACCTAATTTTTCCCCTTTTTTGTTTGTTGCATTTTATGTCTACTATACTTTCTACCATTAGATGGAGCACTGCTGATGGAGACCCAGGAATGCCACCTGAAATTGACATGCACTATAGAAAATTGTTCCAAAAATACTTTTTTCATGTTGCTTGGACTAAAGTTATGGCTTGCCTCTACATGGTAAAGTGTCATATTAACGAAGAAGTAAAAAAGCAGCACACGGATGATGCCAGCAGCAAAATGGGACAAGGGATGTAACAAGTCTAGCTTGTCTACAATCATCCCTTGGGGTTCACCTGACAGATTTTAATCTTAGGATGGGGTGCGGGAACCATTTGCACACATTTTCCTGGGAAAAGGTGGAGATGTACACAAAGACCTTAAAAATAAATATTATTTATAAATATGCACACATTTTGGTATTCATTTTTTTCTCCAGCTTTTAATACTCCACAGGCAGCGAAAAAAAACCTTTCCATCTTCTGCAACAGAAGCATCACTCATTCCCAGACAAACAGTTGGTTTCTTCGCCGGATGAATATTCCATGAAGTATTATAACGTTAGGAGTCATATTACAAATTTAAGAAATGCCACCACCATACCGACACAAAAATGCAAATGCAAACAGAGCTCAGAACCCAGGAAATATGGTTTTTGAAGAAAAATAGTCCATCCTTTTCTCAAAGAACGTGTAAGTAAGAATTTCAAAGTGTTGCTTTTCTTCTCATTCCTAGAAAATATGAGCTAGGAAAGGCAACAGTAGCAGGTAATGTTTGTTTGGTGTGAAATATTTGCTTATTTATGCAAAAAGCCGAGAAAAGAATATTTTTTAAGCATTACGACAATAGAGCCGACCACCATGATATTACCATTACTCCTGTAGCTTTTAGAAATTGTTGTGCCGCGCAGTGAATGAGAAAGCTTAACGCAACAATATAGAAGCATAACTCATAACGGGTCTCCTATGCCAGTAATACTCATGAAAAACTAGCAACTATTACAAATATTGCTATTAAATAATTCTAAAGTAGTTTTCCCCTAAAAATGTGTCCGTATATATTCTGCTTTGGCTGGGAAAGGGTTTTCCTTCAAATATGCATGCAATCAACTAAAAATAAGAAGAAAAATACCAATGTAAAAAAGGCAAAGAAAAGCAACAATAATGGTAGGTAAGGTAAGTAATATTCGCGTTTTTTTGCTGGAGTTGCACTTGGCAGCAGCGCCATTAACGCGGCGTCTCTTTTCAGGAAAAAAAAGGAATAGAAACATCAAATCAACAAAATATTCTTTTTCATTGCGTCACGTTTGGTACAAAGGTATGCATGAAAAATATTAGGTAGGAGTTGAGAGAAGCACTGCTATTAGTTGTTGTATTTTTAACATTTTTGTGGATGGTGGTTGTTGTGCGGCCGCGGAATTGCATTTCCAGTGATGTAGATAAATGCCTTCTTTCAAAAAACGAATTCTACAATAATATTCATTTATAATAGAGTCGATTTACCATTACAATGTATATACTACCCAGGGTATAGAAAATGGTGCATAAATCATGTTACCCGAAAATTACTCTCTGAACTGTTTAGAAATATTGCCACACATACACATACAATCACAATAACGACAACAACAGTTGGAAAGGACCTCACATGCTCCCTCCATCCAACTCAAAGTTAAATAACAGACTTCCTTACATTTAGCTGGAATCGTTATATTTGTATGTAAATATCGATATTAATCTTGAAGCCGGCATTGAATACATATGGAGCCTCTTTAATATTTCTACTTTCCCCGGTCTTTTTCTCTTTCATTCTCCCAGGATTTTCAACATACATATTACATATCTGTTGGTTTGTATTGTTACGGTTATCGTGAATGAATAGTCAATTAGAATGGCATACCATGTTTGATACACTTTGTAACAGCACATATGTAAGACATTAGAATTGAGCGTCTAGTGTACCACATAGCAAGCAACGGTTCTCCACCTTATTGTTCGATTCTATCCGACCGATACTCCCTTTTTATTTCATTTCCTGACGCTCGAGCCAAAAAGAATTACGCTGGTATTGTGTGTAGGCTATGCCGATCAACAAACACATTGTAACAATACTTTCCTCTGGTTCCATGCCTTTTCTCCCTCTTTCGTGGTGGAGCAGAAATACTGTTGTGACTGACTGAAGTGAGTCCAAGGAGAAAATGGAAGCGACCGCTATTTTATTCGCGAAGAAAATGTATAACCGTGCTACTTTGAATACTTATTCCTTCCCAGGAAAAATTTATCATCAGCACAAAAGGCATAATATTTCTGGAATGGTTTCGTTGGTGTATGTAATACATATAAATTTGAATGAACCAGGAAAATTGTGTATTCCACAGTTTGTCATTGTTGTTATTGTAAGTAGGAGTGCAAGTAGTAGTGGTGGCAGTAATATCCTTGAGACTTCATCCCCATATTGTTTGTGAATAATTAAGAGCTTCTCTTGAGGAAAAACAGGAATAATGGGACAAAAAATAATGGCAAAATATGGAGAGTTCCCTCCTCTTCTTTTTTACTTGATGCTTTTGCCACACTCACGCCATAATTCGGCAAATTTTTGTTCTTTGGTCATAATGGTGTTACCTACGTTGGTTGGTGGTTTCTCCATGGCCTATCATTCTTTGCTCAGTTCTTGTCTACCAGAAGAAATGAATGTATATATTTTCTGGAAGTATAACAACTCATTCTACTCTTTTCGGAACCCTTTCCCCAGTCATCAACCACAATGAGCTTGTAAATTGATGTGCTTTTCTCAATATTGTGCGCATCCATTGAAGTAAACTGCAAAAAAAACAAGTTGAGAAATTATAGAGCATTTTCTTTTCACAGTTTATCCTGCAGCGCAAAAGTTGGTATGAGATGCCATGTATGCAAGCATTTTGGAAGCAGACATATGTACCTATATTTGTTGGCTATTGTCGTGGTTTTGAAAACTACAAAAAATCATATTTATATATTGCACCAGAAACGTTTACTATTTTAATGGGAATTTTGCTTGCAACTACTACTGCATCCAAACAAGAAGAAAAAAACCTTGATAAAACACTATAGTGGTTTATTCGAGGGCGCAAAAGTAAAATACAGAATGCTTCATGTAAGTGCTTACTTTTTGGGATCGGAATGAACCACATAAGTAAGCAATCAACATTCCATGATTTCTCCTTCTGCCTTCCATGATGATGATTATTATTATTGTTACGATTGTGTTGTAGATATTTTGCGCGCCGCATTGATGCACAATGTGAATTGTACAAAAGTAAGTGACATTTTATGCATAACCCCTTTAAATTGTTATTTCAGCTTTTCTCTTCCCTCATACCTTGATGCACTACCATCTCCTCCACCAGATATCCACATTTGCCGCCGCTGGTGCTATTAAAATGCAATGTGGATTATTACTATTACTATACGCTTACTGGAAGTGTAATAATGTCAAGATTTCGAAAAACGAGTCGAAATAGGTTCGTGCGACTAAATGATTGGTAGAGCCATGACGTAATATATGTGTGTGGTGGGCTGAGTAGCAAAATACTATCCTATCACTACCCGTCAACGCCGCACCCATCATCCTAGTATTAAAAACGAAGGAATACGTTTTTGTCATGAAAAAAATGTTCCATGTTTCCCTAACTGCCAATGGGAAACTTTGAGTCAGTCAATGAAGGGGATTGCGTATTTTTTTCTTAATATGATGTAGCATGCAAAAAGAAATTTTTATATGGATATTATGATCATGGGCTATAATATCTAAATATATATGACTTTGAATTTCTCCCATATTTCTGTTATTGCTACTTGCCAACAAAAACATGGCATCAACTTATGTAGCAACCGTGAAGAGAAAGAAGCTATATTATTGAAGTGCCGTTATATTCGAAGAAAAGTAACGAAAGATTATCATTATGATTGCCACCATCGTATTACTACTACCACCGCTACATATACAGGAATGTATATTGGACGGAGTCACATGCACACTTGAGTGCTCCACAATGCTGAATTGAGAAGCACCGTTTAGAAATATTGTATAACTATGCAGGCAGCAGTGCAACCCAATAAAACACCGTAAAGAGCTCTTTTCTCCCTGCCAAGAAGGGAAACCAAAGAAATTGCTGACGTGTTCGATATTCCCCGTACATAAATTGACTTTGCTTTTTTCCTGTTCAAATAGTAATAAAAAATAGAGTCAGCTTTTTCCCTTCGAGTTCGTCTCGGCACAATCCAACAATCGACAAGACATTCAACACCATCAAAAAAATCTGAGAAGTTTTGATACGCTGATCAAGAGGACTTCATAATTTTCTAACCCTATAAATATGTATCCCTATGTAAAAGCTAGTCACAACCAATCATAGCATGACCTTTTGTAAAAAGTGTTACATGCTATACTTCTGTAGTCCAGTATGACCACCTAAATTAAATTCAGAACTTATTAGCATGGTATATTCTTAGATTAATTCATAATCTGGTCACACGGTTTGTCAGAAATCAATGAAATTAATAAAAAACACTACGTATGTTTTGATCATTTCTATTAAGTCCATGTACTAAGAATTTTATTTTACTTACTGGATTCGATTTTTGCCTGTATTTTCCCAGCAACACTCTGGGTAACCAGATAAGCCAGAAACGTAGATCAAACAACTCGCTACAAGTTTCAGAAGTAAACGAGCCAGCCCGAGAAATATTTGACCAGCCACACTCTCGCCTTCCTTCCCGATAAAACCTAGTTTCGCCTACGCCTGCTTCCACGGAAAAAGCGAAAGAAGAAAAAGCGAGATCCGTAAAGGAATCGAATAATGTATAATGAGCCATAACAAGGCAGGAACGGGGGGTAACTCTTTGATTTTCCATTCCGGCGGACGGACCTCTGAACAAAAATACTTGGTCTGGTGGCATTGTTGCTGGTATGGGAGAGCGAAATATGTACAGCATACCTAAAATTCACGAACCTGCCCGCCCATATTCCTTGTTCTTTCAATTTCGCACCACTTTCCTACTTTGGTTCTAAATAGAATATCAGTTGTCAGTTTTCCACAATCCTTCTGAGATATTCCTACCTATTTCTGACAATAGGCAACCACCTTGCTGCTCCTTCATCGTTTTATCTCGCTACAGCTTGGGCGTTTGTGACTAGATCAAGTTATTACATTTTCACCAGAGGTCACAAATAGATATTATGGCAAGTTGGTTTTATGAAGGGAAAAACTACCTTCCGTTGTTATATCGCTGCTCCTTTTTTCGATAAATGTATACATTCTTTTATCCGTGGATATTTTTATGTAGGCCAAGCTGTGCAGCGGATGCTTTGTTGCGAACACACAACTTTTTTTGTTGTAAGAACGTCATTTAATTTTTTGAGATTCTCCCCTTCTTCGGAAAAAAAAATCTCATTGTAAAGTTGGAGGCGAGTCTACGTACTTGAAAAGGCATGGGAATGTTTGCCGGGAAAAAGTATGAAACGTTATACTTTCTTGGGTGACCCGAGTCTGAATAAATATTACTCTCGTAGGCACACACGTTCACAAAGCACAATAAACTCTCTTTCCTTCGCAATCCTTCCCCATCCTTTTCAAAAATCAATCAAAAAGGCAGGAAGCGAAAATGAAATGACTTTCTTCCACCCACAAAAAATTCATATGTACAAAAGAGAAAATAAAGAAAGGATATTG
Organism: Troglopedetes dispersus; assembly: GCA_027744215.1. Classification (NCBI taxonomy): domain Eukaryota; kingdom Metazoa; phylum Arthropoda; class Collembola; order Entomobryomorpha; family Paronellidae; genus Troglopedetes; species Troglopedetes dispersus. Next base: position 10,149 of record JAHZNF010000839.1, read on the forward strand.
AATCTCCGGTTTTGTTTGAATTTTTCGTTATCGTTAATTTAGCTATTCTGTCGCCACCACCACCACCATTCACTAATAATGATTCCTCAAGTTGCACTACGAAAAACGGCATGCACACCAACCAGAAAGAATGGATTAAATTCCGATGCAAAAGTGCCTTTTCACCAGAGTTATAAAATGTCACCTTATTTTTGGGACTAGTAAAATGCATTAAACATTCCTAGTTTTATAATATGTACTCACCCAGCAACAGTACTGTGTCTCCCTCTTTTGTATAATCATTTTAAGAGGAAGGCTTGGTGTCGACTCCTACACCGGACCCATTAAAGCCAACAGTGTCATTTTGAAAAGGAAAGCCTTATGCAACTAATGTGCGGCGTGATATATTATCCTTGGTATTGTATTTTTACTGCGGAAAAGTCCATTTAAAAAAGTCCAACATATGTAAAGTATATGCTTTTTGTAGCACCTGCTGCTGCTCCTTCTCTCCCTACGAAGCACACTTCTTACCAGAGTGAATGGAAACCCTTTTTGATGAGATTTTCTTTTCGATACAGGAATAAGATAGAAAGAAATCTACTTTTTTGTGGCTACTTGCCTTCCCTGTAAATTGAATTTTGGTTTGAAATTTGAGGCTGAAATATGCGAGCGAAAAATTAATATGTACACTAAAGCGAAAGATTGGCAGGAAATAAAAAAAATGTTTAAAACATTGGAAGTGAAACTTCCCATATAAGATACGCATTAGGGATTAATTAAGTTATGAAGACAAAAACACGAGCGAGCTGAAATTGTCGTCTTCCGCGTAAGAAATTAAAACATTTCAGTTTCCATTCCTTTCTTCAATACTCTTTGGAAAATTTGTTGGGACGAAACTTGAAAAGTGAGCACTTCAACCAGTTTGCTTTGCAGTGGATATTTATTATATATCGTTGTGGATACAGTTTCCTGGTATAAAGGCAGTTTGACTATAAATGGTATATAAATGTATCTTGTTTACCATAATGAATATTACAAGATTACCGTCTTAGGGCTTTTTGAATTTAACTATTCACCACCATCACCTTCTGAGAAAATCCACATAGATCCGTTTTTCCCTCGAGATAATAATCATGCGAAACCGTAAAGTCAAGGAAAGCTCCATGATGATCAAAGTTGTCCCATAATTCAGTCATTGAATGCAATTTCCTATGAACCTAGCCGACAACAAAAAACGAAACGAAAAGCAAAGTTTTCCTTTTTACACACCAGAGCTCCTCTCCGGCTCGCACACACAGGACACATGAATGAACTGAGACCACTCTTCAAGGTACGATTTAAACATGACGTACGTAAAGTGAGCACACATTAGTACATTTATCGATCCCCTAAATTATGAAGATTTAGTTATATTAGATCTTTAAAAAAGGGAGGTTTCAGAAAAAAACCCTATCATGCTTGTGCAGGCAAAGTTTTCCTTGGAGCAGCGTGGGCTTGAATCATTGCGCCGCTTTTATTTACAATAAGATAAGTTAAAAAGCTTTTTGATATCAAACGGAAAGTATGCACAACGTGCAGAAGTCAGAGGCGAAGAAAGAGAAAGATTTACGAAAATACTCGTTTCAATCACACAAATTTCCATTTCTGTCATCAATTCCACTAAAAGTAAGCAGAAAAGGGGCCGTTTCCAATCGATTGTTTATTTCAATTCTTTCCTCTGAGGCAGTCCAACTGTCGTCGTCGTGGTTCGTAAACTACCCCGTGAAATCTGTGGAGAGCGAGCAAACTAACAAACTCTGTCACAAAGCAAGGTAAATATAAATATGGAAAGCCTGCAAGATTTTTCTTTGTGGCCATAAATATACGTTGTGTTAGCATTTTCTTGCTGAAGCAACAAAACATGGACTGAAGAGAAGTCATTGTTGCATTTCTCCCAGATTTTGGCAGCAACCCTGGCTTGTTGTTTGTGTACAAGATCCAGGAAACTCTTTTCAATTTCCAATATCAAAACGACTCCAGGCTACCTGATGGAGCTGTTTGATCCGGAGAGTGAATGCTTATGCCATGGTCTTTCCAAAAGAAATATCACCAGAATGGTATCAACAGATTCCTTAGTATATGTCTTAAGTATTTTTCAGGAATTGAGTCGTTCGCTGGATATACTTGTCTTCACGCATTAAAATTAAACGACTTCAAATGAATGTTCAAGCATGTTCAACTCAAAAGCTACATTTTCAGAATAAGGAAAGCAACACGGCCAGCTACCGCAAAAGGAAGTGAATGTGATTTCAGCGAACCAGGTTCTCTTCCTATCAACAATTTTTATACGAACTGGTCAAACGATACGCGGGTAGCTTTCTAAGTGTAATACGCTCAGGTTCAAAAGGAGGTCTTAAAAGAGGTAAATTTTTTCACTCAAAATATTCAACACACATATCCAATGCTCAACATTTTTTTTAGGAAACCTGGACGTAAAAGTTGGCTGGTGAGCTGGAGATAGGAAATCAGGACGTAAGCCAGAAAAAAGATTACTCTGTATTTGAGAAAATACACCGTGGCCAACTGTAGATTTTAAAGATTCATACATACCATGACGCATTCACTTCACTTCTCAGGTCAGATATGTTTCTCAAGTATTTTCTCTCAGCACAATTCTCATTCTCGTAGTTTTCCTTCTGCCAATTTCTGGCGCGTTCCCATAATCTTTTAAAAACATCTCGGAAGAATCTGTAGGAAACACACTTAGTACATATGCAAACACCATTACTATGATATTCTTGAATAGGAGTAAATATGTATGCATACATAGCTTCTTGTGTTATACAAAGTAAGAGAATATTGTACAAGTTGAAAAGGAGAAAGGGAACAAAAACGACCCTCTTCGTCAAAAGTCAACCACTACAACAACGACTAGTTTCTGCTTCTGAATAATATGGAGAGAGAAAGAAAAAAACCATACAGAAATGACAAAGCCCTGAGGTGCCTCCGCTCGCTCACTTTTTTTTACTTCTATACGTATTCTACATATGACTACTTGATTCCCTTTCGCCTTCACTATTACTTCTTTTGCCATCACGATTCATCCATCCCGGAATAGAAGGGTATAAGTATAGAAGGCTCACTCTCCTCTCACATATTTAGTTTGGTACTACCACTCCTGCTCTCGGGGATCAACAAGAGAGAAGAGTTTCCACAAGTTCCGGGTTTTCTGGCGTGTCTCCAAAGTATTGAAATCTTTACTTTTTTCTCCTCCTTCCCCCTCGACTCCACAACACACATCCATGAAGACCTTTTGCATTTCAATGGGCTATTCAACTCGTCTCCAATATATTACGAACAAAGTTTGCTCTGTGAAAACCAACAATCGTAACCTCAACCAAAAAATGCTCATGACTCCAGAAGACACACTCACTCGTATCGCTCTTATCGTCATATAAAAGGATTTTTTCACATTTTATATATAAAGAAAGCTTACCCTTTCTCACTAAAGTAGAAGGTATAGATATTATGTGTCATAATATATTTTTTCCTCTATAAATGAGCTGCAATTTTAGTGTGTTGTGGTATACAAATATTTATACACTTTAATATATCCCAGTATCACTGCAAGAGCATTCGGAAGTGCTAAATGTTTGAGTGTTATAATGTGATAATACTCTGCACACGTACTATGTAGATGGTAAAAAAAGCTGAACATAATTTAAAATTGGAATAACAAGAGAGGAAAGTAATGAGAGTGAGGCTCCATGAAAATAGTTTGTCGGGCACTCACTCTCCCTTCTCTCAACCTATAAGTGAGATGACGATGACACTACTGAAACTCCTTCTAGATCAAGACGATCTCATTATTTCAATGAATATTCAGACGCGTTATAAATACGGAAGCAGAAAGTATGACAATAATAGTGTATGGAACTATGGTGAGAATTGCATTTTATAGTAATATGAATTTACTATTCTCTCCACAAATCTGATTCAAAAAGAACAGCAAACGTTTTTATGATTACGTTTATTGCTCATCACCATCAGTTTACTGGATGCGGCAACCACTCCCATTCTTTCACCACAAAAGATCGACCCGTATACCACTATGCCACCATGTATGTAACTCTAAAGCTTACAGGCATGTATATGTAGAGGAAATATGAATTCAGTCGGGTCGAAAAAATATTAGATATTCCATATTATACATAACATATCCATATTATAACTAGCGTAACCATCCACAATCATATATTTTCGGGCAAGTAATCATAATCTTCTCGAGGCTCTTCATGATTCTTCTCCATATAGATGAGAGAGTATAAAAGGTGTAACCCAAAGAAAAAACGGAAGCGTCTGCTACCACCATAAATGTACTCGGAGCGCGTTGTGCTCCAATGTACGTTGGATGTACTTTTCTTACCACCACCATTTCCCTTTACTTTTTTCTATTGCTTTCGCTCAGGGGTTACAAGTAAAAGCGATAAACGTGCTCACCTTCAAACACTTTCTGCATACAAATTGCAAGAAATAGGCTGGGGAGCCACTTCAGTTGTAGTCTTATGCCACTCACTTCAATGCAGTTTTTTTTCTGTGATGATCAACATTCGTCGTCTGATATGTAATGTGTTCGTGTCTTCTGTGTACGAGAAAAGTGTGAATGTACAAGTAAGTTATTTTTTCTTGTGATTGTTACAAGAACTGAAGGTGGTAGGCATGTTACCAAACCATGTTCTACCAATGCAAGGACAGATACCAGAGGATACCACACATTACGAGAAATCAAACAATCCCCAGACTCTCAAGAAGAAAAAACTACCATTTCTTTAATTTTCCCTTTTGGCTTTTCCATATTTTCCCCTTTTATTTCTCAAACGGTGGTGGTGCATCGTTTGTTCTTTTTCCATTTTTGGCGCACATATTGACAAATAAAAAAGGAAGACGAGCCGTCAT
>JAHZNF010000840.1:0-11318 GCA_027744215.1 Troglopedetes dispersus
CATCTTTGATACAATCTCATATATGCTTTACTTGTAGATCTGGTAATCATCAACATTCTGATGTACTCGTGGCTACTTATTTCGTATGTCTCCGTAGATTCATTTCCGTTGCCTTCTCGAGTATCCCTGGTGAAAGCCACACATCCCGTAGATAACGGATATACGAAATAACCTACGTACGCATATTCAAAAATGAGACTTTAGGGCTGAACTTTTTGTATATGTCAGTAGACGCCGTGGAGACAAATTAGGGGATTACTATGGTATAATCTTAAATGAAAGCTTAAATAAAATTGTAATATAATGCCGTACGTACGGAGGCCTTCAACTCAGACTCACCACATCATATCAGGTGTAATATCACTTCTCCAGTTTTTTTTTCTTTCGTACATTGAAAGAAAATGAAAGTGTGGTTTCTCAATTTGTGAGCTTGTCTTTCCCCTTATCATATATTTGAGCATCCTGGCTTCTCGAACCTAAGCTGAGATCTCCGCGTTAGGTTATTGTAGGAAAGTAATATTATGTAGAATTATGTAACAGTTCACGTAATAGCATTTCGTCCTTCCGTCTTCTTCTTCTTGTGCTGCTATGCTCCCCGAAATTGAATTGGTTACAATAATTGAATAAAATATAAAACGCAAGCTGTGTCCTTCCTTTTTCCTATTCTGGCTTCCGCTCTCTTCTTCCGTGAGTCTGGCTGCGCGTCACTTTCCGTTCCAAAGTAAACTTCTGAATTGTACAATCCTTATACAATTTTTCATATATGTTGTGTGTGTGTGTGCGATTGTGAGTTTGAGTGAATGAACCCCGAAAAAAATATAACGAAATTCCTTGTGTGAACAAATGGAGAAAAGAGATTGGAAAACACTCGAGGTATTGAATGCTCTCCGTGTCCATAATATAATATTTACATGCATACTACTCCCGTTGTATAAAGATGATGGTGGAGCATCTGCTCCTGCCATTTCAACTCGGCGATAAGAATTGCTCTTTTCTCTTCAAGAAAAGTTCAGCTTGAAACACACACATATCTATACACACATACACACCAGCAGCCAGAGTTGACTCACACCCAAAAGATGCATTTGGAAATGAAAGAGGAAGAAAGCAGAAGTGGAGTCAAGAATAAGAAGGGAAATTTTGTAATTAGCGATCAAATACAGAAGTAGACTCGGGAGCCTTTTTTTCTCCTTTAGTGCCACGTTGCATTTATAATAAAGTAAATATACCTAGAGTAAAGGAATTAGATTAGAGCGAGTGCTGCCAAAGCCTGGTTAACAACAACATGTCTATAAACTTATATGGTTGTTCTCCTTCCGGCACCATTTTCTATAATATTAATACGTTCCTCGTTCTCCTCTTCTTCCTACTGACATTTGTGTAGCGTGCCACTTGAAGAAAAAAAATATCTTGTGCCATTTCCTACATCTGCTCTCGCTCCACTCTCACTTTCACAGAATCCCTCCATTTTATTTTGGACTAATCATACACACACTTCCCTGCGTCGAAGGATTGGCGTTTCAATTTTTACTCCAGATAATAATAATAATAATACCCGCTTTTTTTCGAGTCGATTCAAGGAACAGGGCAAACACCAGTTTTTTTCGGGGAGATTTTTAACCTTTCCGTATTAATAATGTTAGTGTGGATGTTAGCACCAGTTTGACGGGAGCGTTGAAATCACAAAAATTCTTAAACGATCACAAATGCTCCGAAAAAAAGAGTGTATTTTTGAAGGGAACGGATTTGCTTCCTATTTCAATCCAAGCATTTTTCGGGTTATATAGAAGATTGTGAAAAATGAATTTAAAACAGTGACTTTTTTTCATATTTGATTAGTGCACACAACATTAAATTTCCATCACTCTATTCACAACGAATTGTGAGTGGGGAATTTTTCCACCCATTTACAAAATTGTGATTTCGTATATTGGGAAGTTATTCTATGTTCAGCAAGTGCCATAATATCCTCCAATATTTTGGAAGTTTAGCAGGGATGGTTTGCCCCAGAAAGCGAGAACATTTACTGCAAATTTTTCGTCATCAATGATTTGTTTCATGAAACAATTAAATCACATAATGATAAAAATTAGTTATCAATGAAATAACTTGACATGAGGATGTGCCATAGTGCACTGTTTTGTAATCATACGACGTGTTAAACCTGCATATTTTTATTTGAGATTGCTATTTCGTGCACTTTAGTTTATTGTCTGTCGTCTCAATCTATCTCTTCTGAAACTTTCCATCCAGAAAAAAATTATTCACATGTGAAAAGCAACAAAGCCACGAATTGGCTGTTCATCTTTTTTATATGCATTTATTCACGTAATAAGATCCTGGAATCCAAAATAAGCTATTTTGGAAGAAAAGACAGCGAAAGTTTTTCCTTGATTTCTTCCTTACTCCTGACGAACCTTGGCCCCTTCCATCATTCCTTCATGGTCACAAAAAAAGTTTCGTTTTGTGGGAGTAAAGCAATGCAACATGTATATTTTTATTAATGTGCAATGCTGGTAGTTGCTCTGTTGCACTCTTGTGCAATCTTTATCTTGTAACGTAGCTAACATTGCAACTATATTTTTTTCGGTTCGACTAGTAAAAATATTCTGGCATGGGAGAAAGGATAGATTAGATTTTTCGGGGGAAATGAGGAAGGGGAAAAGTTGAGGAAACCAACCCTCCAGTTGCATTGCATTAGTTTGGAGTAACTAAAGCTTACAGCTTAACTTTCGACGGAATCTCTTGATTCCAGGCTCATTTGGCACTGACATGTGTCACGCCGTGGTTGTTGGTCACTTTGTCTTCATTTCGGATTCTCTCTCTCTTTGGATGTGGAGGTGAATAAAAAATTTTGTTGGGGTTGCAGTTTGTTGCAACAGCCAAACTTCCTCCAGTGTGGTCACTTTGAGAGTTGCATTAAAACATGGAAATATATTCTGGGAGACTGGTCTAAAAAATGTGTAATAATATTTTTGGTTGTTTATTTATCCGGAAACAAAAAAATCAATGGAATAACATTTGCTTTTTGTTTTTTGCGTATTTAACTAATTGAACGTCCATATTTCAAATTATGTTCCAACTAATATTCCAGTCACCGTCTTGTTGTGAGCATAAATTTGTCAGAACATAAATTGAAATTATGACAGAGGCTCCTTTTCTTTCGCTTCTTTTGGCGTTGCTTCTTGCATGACTTCTTGGGCAATTTATTTTGCTTCCGACAATGAGACAGTTGTGTTCCAACTGGCTGTCCCATTGTTTTCTTGGCACTGTTTCCTATATGAATTGCTAATATAAGTGTTTCCCTTCTCTCCATGTGTTCGCAGATTGTGTCAATAAATATTCAAGCTAAAAATGAAATATGAATCGAGCATTAGGGAACAAGTCAAAGTGTGAAAAATGGCGGGACAGGAAGTCTTTCGCAAAAATTTGTTATGTTCAAAAAACAGTAAAATGTGAAATGTAATAAATTCTGGCCTTATCATCTATGTAAACAATGCAGATTTTGGTGCGAATAAAATATAGTAAGAGGAGGGAGAGCGCACAAGACGTTCCAAAATACAAGGATGATACAAAGATTGGATTTTTTTTGTAAATACATGTATTGTTGTATGAAATACCGGTAGAAATTGTAAAGGATTTTGATATTTTGTCAATGCAGCAAGCCACTCAAAACTTTCATAGATAAGTCCCGCATTACACCTTAGATGTATCGCATGGACTCATGTTGATAGTATTGTGAGTTTGAATCATCTTTTAACCCTAGAACCGCGGAACTGGCTACAAATGTAGCACATTATCCGTTGCTAACCACATAAAAATAATGGTTCATCAGAAAATATACACTGTGATCCTAAGGGGGAACGACATGGGCCTAATCAGGGTCTGGACAAGAGTTAGGATACTTCGTGAAACAGCCTCCTGGGTGCCAGGGATAGCTTCACTGCAGCTATGGGTATGGTGCAGAGATGCGCGACACAAGTGAGTGGTAGTTGTGTGGAGTGCAGGATTTTTCACTATGGTGAGTGGGAGTGGTGTGTTGATTTTTCCTACCAACATACATGTTGGAAGCATTCACCAGGTCTTTTATGCATGAGTCGTATTGGAGCCTCACCTGTGGCTGTGAGTGGGGTAGGTGCTGAGGGTTAGCCAATGGGCATCTGCAGTATGGTGTCAATATATAGTGTAGTGCATTATATAAAACACTATTTGTTGATTGTAAGTTCCAGAATTTTTTGAGTGTTGCAATTTTTTCTATAGAAATCACTAAATTTATTCCGGCAGACTGAATTTGATGATTTCGCATTGTTCCTCATGTCATATTCGGGTTTTTTGTTCTTCCTGTTTGCTGGCGTTATATTTGTTGATCATAGTGTATGTAAACCAGGTTTTACTTAGTCTGCGTCGAAGGGGTATATAAATTTCATGGTCTCCAATTGCGCTGAAAATTAGTGATCCTGGCGCCGGCAGTGTCAAAAAACGCCTTTTCCCGCCTTTTTCGCCACTGGGCGGCGCCAGGTTCACTAATAGGATTATCTGAGTTCGGATTCGTAATCAGCGCGTCAAATTCTATCATCCTGAAAATTTTCAGTGTAATTGGAGACCATGACAATTATATACCCTTTTGACGCGGACTAAGTAAAATTCTGTACCTTAGGATCACAGTGTATATTTTCTGATGAACCATTATTTTTATGTGGTTAGCAACGGATAATGTGCTACATTTGTAGCCAGTTCCGCGGTTCTAGGGTTAAGCAATTGTTTTTAGCGCGTTATTATAATTTAGATGTGCACTGAGTGAATTAAATACGCCGACTGCATCAATTAGAAAGTGACATTATTATGAATACGTACGCCGCATAAAATACGAAGACATGAGAGTGATACAAGACTTTGAAAATCCTCAAAGGACTTCAGTAACCTTCATGACTTACTCAAGTCTGGTTTGGACTGGGTAAGCGAGACGAGTCGCCGCTAACAAAGTCTTTGAAAAGCACTGAGTGGAAATTACAGAATAAGGAAAAGGCGCCCACATTCTATAATATCTTTTTAAGCCGTTGATGTGGAGTTTACTACAAATGAATTGAGATATACATATAATGTGTTCACATCCTTGAATTGTTAACTCGTTAAAATTTCTCACTTTTGTGTCGTATTATGGGTGTAGAAACCGTCAAAAGTAAATCAGAAAGCACAATAGCAAAAGGTGAAAATAATGGAAGGGGGAACGATAAAAGTGTGAAAAATGGTGGAGAAAATGCTCTAGCAATTGTAGGTGGTGCTGGGAAACGTTCTTTTTCAGCAGCGAATCCTTTTATCTGTCGTCATCAGACAACCCTGCGCTCTTCCACCTCATCTACATCGTCTTCATGTGTTTCATCTGAATCCGGAAAATATTCAGGAAGTGACCATAAAAATGCCTTCATTCCCTGTAAAAACAATCATTTTGAAAAGAAGCAACAGAAAACAGAGAAGAAAGACAAAAATGGTGACAGTGGTAAGGACAGTGATCAGGATGAAAAAGATGATTGTAAAAATAAAATCAGCACCTCATCCAGGAGTGATTCAAATGAATCTACAACAGTGTCGGTGTCGACGTCCAAAGGTGGGGTCATAAACAGGTTGATAGACAAGGAACTTATTCGGACGGCGATCATGGAGCACGATGAAGATAGTTTGCCCCGAGGAATTCAGCAAGGTTACTTTAAGGTAGTACGAATTCAAAATTATCTTTTTAGAATTTTCAATTATCAATTCCATTGAGAAAAGTTTATTGTGCATGATTTTGAGGCTCATGAAAACGTGTACTTAGGATTGTCACAATTCATTGTTGGAAAATAAGGTTCATTTAAAAACACTTGATTGAAGAGTATATATTTGCGTAGTGCACATAAAATTTTGCACACCGTCATAATAATAATCAACACACATTTCGTTATAACCTGAGTAAAGATTTTACAACAGTTTGGAAACCTTTTAGCAAACCTTCGCTATAATCACTCGTTCTTTGTTCATCGCATCCTGTTGAAAAGATTTTTTCCCTTTTCCTCCTTCTCCCACTGGTACAATAAAAAACAAAATGAGTTACTACCTGCGTTACCTCATCAGCACACTGAATTACATAATAATATCAGGCATCAGTGATAAAGATAATCATGATAATGTCGATAGTATTGGTCACTACTACTCACTAGTGTAAAAGTCTATGGTGTCTAAATTTAAAGAAGCATGAAAAGGATACATACGTCAGGATTTCGTAAGAACATCTTCTCAACAAATTATGCTCTACACGCTTCACGGAGAACAAAGATACCAGGCATTTTTTGTAGTTTTTGTAGTTACGAATATGAATAATATATTTTTTCTAGTTCCATTTATTGGACATGCATCTTATGTACATATCCAAATAGCAATAACTTTCATTGTAAAATGGTTTTATTATAATTTACAAGATAAACCATTCAAAAAAACCTTCATACCTTGGTGAAGTGGTAATTCTGTAAATAGTGGACCTCACATTTATGTTACATAAATCAAAATGCTTGACGTGGTCTGGTATTTTCAATTTTCATAAGCGTAAATAAAAAAATTATAGGTATATGGTTCCATGCTCCGAGGTGTATGCACATTTCAATGGTAAGAATCTGGGATGAATATTATAAAATGATGATGACACCTCCACCCATGTTCAAAGTACAGAGTCATCATGCTGTGTGCTTTGTCACTGGAAATTTGTGATGCTCACTTTCTGCAAAATGTTACATCCTCTGTGATTTGTTATTACATTGTTAACAATATTCTTGCTTTAACAACTGAAATTTACAGTAGTGGAAATCATCTTATTTTACTATTCCTTTTAGCCTCACGACTTGATCCCTGCTAAATGTGTACTGAAACACAAAGACATTGAATTATTGAAAAAACAGAGGGGTGCTATAAAAGTGTAAATCATAAAAAAAGTAATTCTTTGAATGCTCATTATATTGCATCAGATTGCTTTGAAGGGCACCAAGAATAAAGTTGTAATTTCTGTTTTTAACATTTGAAACGTCACTGGCCAGATTACATTGTTCCACGAATGTTACGAGCATGTCTTCCTGCTTCATACCACATCAGAAGCGATTGAACATCTCATAATATGATGCCATCTTGATGATTTTTAACGTAGCTTAACCTGATGCTGTACATTTTGACAGTCTAACTTCCGTCTCCATTGTTCAGTGTACTTTAGTGTAGGAAAAAGGTGGTTGATATTTTTTGTTTGCTGGTTTGTTCATTTGTGTTTGCTGTGGTACACACACATATATCATCTTCAATTCCTTCCGTCTCTACAGTGCAATCCAAGTGTAACAGCATTTTTTTAAAATTCAGTTTCATTTGAAGAGTTAAATATTTTGCACTTTGCATGACAGCATGACGATGATGAAATTTGCGTGCTAAGTATCTGAATCAAGCATGAAATTTACAAAAGTAGGCATCACTTACACAATGTCGATGCCGAATCAGATGTGTCATTATGACAGGCGAAGGTGACCTTTCACGCTCCTCATTTCAAGATCCTTTTTTACACAATAATGTTCAACCATTAAAAAATCATTTAATGCCCTCTGCGTGTAAAAAATTCCTCTGTGAATATGATTTTACTCTGTTGTTCCTGCTCAGCACTGGAAAAAATTTCTTGAGCAAGAAGTTTAAAAAACTCCATATGAAAATGAATATTCACAGAACCAAATGGGCGGAAGTACGGTATATAAGAGTGACGGACACACGAAGCATGGTAGTTTTGCATTTTAAAACGGTACAAATTGATGTGATATCCGGTCTTTGATATTGCGCAAACAAAAACAAACAAGCTCTGCTTACGATATCCCTCGTTAACTGACCATCACGCCCCCATCTTTGTGTGTGATTGTCATGAAAAATAAAGGCAGGACAAAAAAGTGACTTCATGCAATTCTACTTCCTTTTTAAAAAAACAGTCACCTGAAAGCATTTCTGTGTTCAATGATTTTATGACCAGAGAGACTCGGCAGAGTGGATTCTCGTTCAACCTCGCTCCATTAAACGTTATTGAATAGCTTCAGATTTGCGCAGTGATGGATGCATGCAGATAAGTATCATGTAACTGTTATTATTATCTTGATATTTAAATAATTTCATGTCTACTCACCTTTTTCGTACAGTCGAATGGTTATTTTCTAATTTTTAAAGTCAAGTAGTTTAGGTATGAAATAATGTTTCATCCTTTCCAAGGTTATGCTTTTTACAGTTACATTCCATAGATAGTAAAAGGTAAATGGATCAGTGGGGTAGCATAAAAATGAAATATGATTGAAAGTCATTCGGCAAAAGTCAATGTCACATACACATAAAACCATGGGATATCCGCCCCTTTCTGTTTTAGTTACTACCAGAAAACGACGATAGCAAAATAAGTATATCACTAGTCTAAAAATTTATGAGCTGAATGGGAAACATCACAAGAAGTTTATTAGAAGATTGAATATCCAAGTTTGAAGGGGTAACTTTTACATTTTTTAGGTTGGACGGGAATATAACTTGTAAACCATAATTGTTTGACTCAGTTTGACCCAATCCAAATAACGTATACTTTGTTCAGCTTAAACCAACATTAATCAACATGAGAATTTAAGTACCCAGCCGGAGTGGCTTTAAGTTTACCACTACTCTAACCTAAACGTTGAGTCATCCCTCTCACTCGTTCATCCTAACCTGCCCCATCGGTTTCAGTGAAGTATTTCAGGTGTAATATGTAAATACGCACACACATCAGTGTTACAAACAAACTGTAATATCTCATAATCTGTCTAGCAACATATTCTAGCATCGTTGTTTTTATTTATGTATGATTTTTGTTAGCAGATCCAATCCATTCATGATGTTTGACTTTTGGGTTAACTTATAACTTGTGAAACAACAGCAACCAAAAAGTTGTAAACTTGTGGGGACATGTACATTAAACCATAGCATGGCACAGGAAGTCACACTGTTCGACAAAAACTTGTGCACACAGGAACAACCCAAGTTGTAGCGTAATATTAGACAGGTGGAAAAGAAAAGCATCACTTGCAACATCCCTCCAAAAGGGTAAATATTACGTGTGTCCGCGTCATGTAATAATGTGCATGCGTCTACCAACGGACGGACGTTCATCATGCACACCTTGTGCATGTCATTGGCTATTTAATCTTTTGACAAAAAAGACCTAAAACATAACACAGCCCATGGTAAAAAAATCGCGTGGTCTAAAATCAGTAGTTCCTTTTTGAAAAACTACTGTTTGAAAAAATCTTTTAGCTTGGCTTCCTCGAGCATATCTGAATTTTCCTTCTTCACAAGAGAAAGACGTTTTTACGACATCAATATTTTGCTCAGTGCAATCAGTGGAGTTTGTTCTTGTTTCTATGTATGTATTTTTTAAAACTTCAGGATAATTATACATAATTATCCATTATACGTTACGAGGTACACGGCAGCAGTGTTGTCTTGTGCAGTTCAAATGGTTCAGCCCTTCGTCATTGTCGTCATCCTCATCGCACTCGTTATCAAAATCATCATCTTTAAACTTAAACACAGCGTACGGCCTTTCATGCCACTTTATTTTTGAGTTTGTCGTTGTGCACGGAAAAGCTGAAAACAATGTGATATGGTTCAGGCCTAAAGACAAAGAAGGTTGCAGCAAAACCAGTTAGTCACTCAGATATTTAAATTTAAGAAAATGCGGCATTGTTGTCTGTGAGGACATGTAATATTTTTAAAGATAAGTCGAGAGACCAAACATGAATCTGAAGTTAGGTAGTTCAAGGCGTTCCTGTTCTCTTATTTTTGTCAAGTGCTCTCATGCGTGACACGTAACTAGTAATATTTTTTTTTCGAGACTTATTTACGTCTTTGTGCACGAGGTCTCCATTTCTTTTTTCGTGGATCGCTTATTTTACTGAAAACCTTGTTTTTTTCACTTTTAAAAAAGAAACTTCAGCTTTGGATAAGATCAGAATGTAGCGAAGCTAAACTCTTCCCATTTCATTCTCCTACATCAAAAAGTCCAGCAGTAAGTTGAGCTGATTAGTATGGCGTGGAGAATGATGTAGCAGCAGCATCAGAAAAGAAAGACCGGATGTTACAGATGTAAATTTATAATCTAAAAGAATGATGTTGATGCTACTGCTGTATATTGCTAGTTGTGAATCATTTTGGTTTATTATACACTGGCTTTTATATTTTTTCAAGTGCTGCTACATTATATAACAAAAAATATTTTTATATGTATGTACAACAATGCGTGCTATTTAATTATTATGATGGAGTTTGGGCACACTCTACTATCAACCCTGGTGTATTCACCGTGCACCGGATGTTACTCATAGATCAGCAGATTCATTTTCCAAGATAAGGGCAGAACGAATTGAAAGGGAAGTAGCAGGTAGCAGGTGCTTCTTACTCTTACACACTAGTTTTGTCCCATCTCATATCATTCCCTGATGAAGACACCTAAATTGATGCTTCAAAAAGGAAAAGGGATCAGCATTCCCTAAGATGTTGAAGATGACTAAGGCTTTCTTCTTGGCTTTTGACGATGAAAATGGATACAATGAACCACTTTGTGTGTATGTACAAGTTCAGTTGGTCAAAGTCTAAAGAGTAAGTTGAAGGTGAATCGGATGTGGCGGATCTTTTCATGAAATTTGTTAGCTCAGAAGTAAATTGAAACATCGAGCAAAATAAATTCAAAGGAACAACGAAGTAAACTATCAAAAAATTTTTTGAAGTTTAAAATACCTACATAGTTTGTATTAACTTTCTTCAACTAAACTCAAACTAAGGAAAGCAACACTGTTTAACTTCTTGAAACAACAGGAAGCGCACTTTTGATCTTATACTGTACGGTTCAGCGGTTGTTGGCTCTTGCCTGTGGAACAAATTGGTGTTGGAAAAGCAATTAAAATTATCAGTGTGGCAAAAAGTTTGATAGCAAATGTTACGTTTTCAAATTACAGAGTAAACCCAGCAAAATATAATTATTGATCTCTGGGCAGCTCAAGTAGGTACAACCTTAAAACATACATACATAAACATAGACAAAGTCATAACATTAATTAATAAGCCTTTGCATTTGCCGTGATGCTGATTGTAATCAAGCAGGTGTGGTCATATGGTCTCCCATAAGTTTATTAACTTACCTTCTATCGTTGCATTTCGGTTTTTTACAAATAATATAAAGTAAGGCACATCATTTTTTGTACTTTTATGGTTATAATGACTATCTTCAACTTGTAAAATGCTTCATTTCTTTTCAT
>JAHZNF010000841.1:0-13847 GCA_027744215.1 Troglopedetes dispersus
GGAAAGGATGGCGATATGGCAGTGGTGGTTAGGAAGGTGAAACATGTAATATCAGAAATTTTGACGTGCTATCAGCTTTCCTCGAATTGCCACGTTATGTTTATTATAACAAACATGTTGATCATATCAAATATGTAAAAAAATGTAATGGGTCTTTAAAACTTTTTTTACCATTTCCTGCTCCAAATCGTGAAGAAAAAATTCAATCCACGTGCTTACCTATGTAAGAAAGCAGGTTGAGTCGAAGTGAAAAAAGAAATAGCAACTGTGCCTTTGCCACTTGTTAGCTGAAAGTAAATGCTCGCCCCGATCTCCAGTTCACTCATTTGTTCTGACCTCTGTGAAGTGAGGATGCTCATGCAATTGTACACATGAAAGAACAAAGAGTAGTAAAATAAATGTTCCAACAAAAGCTACTTGAATATATGCAATAATGTGCATAGTGAAACGAAGGAGAAGAAAAATTACAGTAGAACTACTTTTTTGTTTGAATGATCATGCATGCTTTTACTACAACTAATGTCGTTGTCAAACTACGTACAACGTTAAGCGTAGCCGAGTAATTTTCTTTATGAAATGAAATAAAAGTTAGTGAATACTCCACTAACGATTGTTGTTGGTAATGTGTACCGACGTGCACTCTATGAAACGTTTCTCTAGCTTCTTTCTCTGCGAAACACACAGGAAAAGAAAGGGAAACGGATGGATATGGTCTTCTAACATGAAACGAAAAACTTTGTCCTCTCTCTCTCCTTTCCACGGAGGAAAAAATGTAACAAGTTGTACAACCTGCTACGCTGTATTATATGAATACCCAAGTGTGCAGAGAGAGCTAAGCGGCTCCCAATATAAAGTCATCCACTCAGAAACACCAGTTAGTCAGCGAAAGAAAAATAAAGAAAGTTTTCCTTTTATTCCGACCTCGTGATTTCTATTGTGGAAAACATAAGCAGTCACTGCAACAGAGTAGAATATAGTGATCCAACTCGACGAGCATAAAAACCTTTCCCTGTGTTTCCACAATGATACGAGATGGTTCAACAAATGTGCTTTATCCATAATGCATTCGCTTTTTTTTCGTAGTAATATTCAGTGTGTGTAAGGTTTCACCTTTTATTTTCCATCTTGTTGCTTGATCTTGTGACTCCGTCCAGATGTAGAAAAGTCATAACTGGCATGACGTGGTTAGGTATTAATGGTAATGATAACTTAAGCCAAATGAGCTACCTAGTATATTTGTATAAAAAAAGGGAACACCTACTACAACCTCACTTTCCTCCATGAAAGGAGCTGTTAGAGCCGGTGAATTGAGCTTTTTCCATTTCTTATAACGTTCACTTTTACCGTTTCGGGTTTACACAATTTTTGTACCTCAGAGGATGCCTCTAGAATGCTAATTTTGGGCAGACATGCCTGGCAAGAGAAATAACGTCTAGCTCGGCTCTGCTCTCATGTGGGAGACACAAGGTGAAACGTGCTCACATCCTTTCACTCTTGACTGCATACTTTATGCAATGCTTGTGTGCACTAGTGGTCGAGTCTATGGCTTTATGTTGCTCTTTTCTGGTCAGCGAACTTATCCAGCAGGCAAGACCTACCTATTTGAATTCGGATTATAGATAATACACTCCGATAATGCTACAATGAATGGATGGCGATGGGGTTGAAATACAAAAAAAATGGAAATAGTCGAAGATGAATTGAAACCGGCTTTTTTAGTCATTGCAGAAGAATTTAATATGTATTCTGCAGCTCTGTGAGTGCAACAAGAAAGTGCCATAGATGTATCTAAAATATACATACCTATATGCTTTTTTTTACAATGCGCAGCACTCAGTACACAACGATTTGTCTGCCTGTGGTCGCCACCATGTTAATTATACAACGTGTACGTAGTTAACTTTCTCCTGTGCTGTTCGCGAATGATTATCATGATTATAAGGAAGCCAGCGAACGACGACGGCATTATGGGAAGGCTTATACCAGATGAAAACGACAACAAAAAATAATCATCATTGTCGTTTCACGTCCGTTATGGTAGGTGATATCCAGTGAACCGAACGTTCTCAGAATGAGATTACAATGGTCACCAGAGGAAAAAAAAGATTCATATTGTTGTGGCCCAGCTTCACTCCTTACTTCCATTTTGGAGGTAGACTGGCATACACATCCAGTGAGGCCGGCTTTACCTGGAGCAAGCTATTTAAATTGCCTTTTTATGCGAGACTGGTTTCGACGGTGGTGTGGTAATGGCACCGGCAAAATGCTCATTTTGCCTGCATGCCTGGAATAGGAAAACAGCCGAATAGTTATCATAATCATAATGGTGGCAATGAAGCTTTATACAGAAAGGTTTGATTATTTTAACCATTCTAGGAATATCGTTACGCGCGTTCTAAATATATAACTACTACGCTATTACATTTCCATCTGGTGGGCTTTCTGTTTTTTTTCTTGTACATTTTTGTATCTCACTTCTCTCGATTTTTTTTGGGCAAGTTTTTGCACCAAACCTTTGCTTCTCTCTGGCAGCTCACGTTCAGCTTCACATATATTATTGTAAACGTCCTTTGTTGTACAAATATAATACCAGGTTATTTTGTAGGACACATGCTGTCCTTATTACACGTTTCTTCCACACCTGGTACGACTGTAGCAAAAAAAATCTTGGCTTTTTTTCTAGTATTGTCTGGTGTTTTTACAGGCTATATAGGAGTGGAATTTCATTTTGCTTGAATCCAGTAAAAAAAAAGTTGTAATAGGAAATATCAATTTTTACCTCCGTTTCACTCCACGACTTAATGTCAGTATACAACTTGAGAGAGTGTAGGAGGAGTATTGTTGGCTGAGTTTTTTTTCTCGTTGGCTTATATATGACGATCACATGCTGAGATGATAGAATTCAGTCATCATCATATACATAATATAAATAAACATGTGCATTGTTAGACGAATTTATGTAGAAACTCTCAATTTTCCATGCGTACAGGCATGTTGAGAAAAAAGGCTATTGTTTGGGGTGGCAAAAGTGAGCAAAGGAAAAAGAAGAAATTACAGGATGTGTGAACAACACCAACAACGTGAAGTCATGAATTGAATGGGAGAGTGTGAGTGAGCGAGTCTCCAGTGTGAGGATATCCATACATGCATACAGGACATTTTAAATGGCCTTATTCTCGTCCCTCATTATTTTTATTTTTATGGATATTATTATTATTATAATTCCCAGTGTCAAACATGCGAAGCAGAGTGTTTGAGGCAGGAGCAGGAGCACAGCAGAGAGAAAAAACAACAACGGCGGAACAAATGAATTCATTGAGTAAAAGGAACTGCTGAGATAAGAGCACAAGCAATTTTTTTTGTGATGGAAATGTCTTCATTAAGAATTTCGATTTTTTCCGGAAATGCCCATTTTGTATTCACAAGTCTATTTAATTTCCATTTTCTCATTATGTTTCTCTCATCCATCCGCTCCTGTCATCGTCATCAACCTCATGAATATATCCACACACCAATTTTTATATTGTTCTGCTCCTCCGTTAAATTAGTATTCAGGGAGTTTTGAAAGAAGAAAAGTACTTGAAAAGAACGCTTCGTCACTCTCGCGACTCAAGGGCGGCGGTAGAAATTTTTTTAATGCATACGATAATATACGTATCTCAATGAATCAGTAATTGAATAGCTGAGTAGTCAGTTCAAGTGTTATTGGAATTCCTTTGTATTTACGAAAGGGACTATAAAGTTTTTTGTACCCTTTTAGAAAAAAAGAATCTCATTGAATTAGTGAATGCATGTTAATGAAATAAAGATTGTCTTGTGATACCTTGTCACTCAATCTTGAGGTGGGTGCAAGAACGTCATTTTTCTTCGTAGTTCCAACTAAAAGAGTTTTTGCTCTAACAAGAAAAAAAAACTGCTAAAAGAGTCATTTTTAATTACAGAATTTTCTCATCACAGCTTGGTAATCATGCGGTGCAAAATGAAAAGGCGTGACCGATACTCTATGCTCCAGCGTTCCGATTAAGTATTTACACTTCAATTTCTCTCTGCTTAGCTTAGGCCTTTCTATCCGCCTGATGATGTGTGTTTTTTTCTGTCATGATTATTTCAGGCGGTAGTTATGATTCCTTCCAAAATGGTTTTGGTCAGTGATGTGAATGTCAATTGAAAAATTACAATTTTGTTGGGGTGATGCATGCATCCATTTATGAACATCAGGGAGGCATGTTTCCCAAAGCATTATCGATCTCTTCCCATTTTGGTAGTGAGCTCGGTCACAAAAATATTACAGAATTTTTATCAAGTTTAGATGCAACCTTGTGGTTACATGCCTTTCCGGCTGAAAATTGGAAAACGAAGTGAAAAAAGCCAGACAACCGTATATAGAATGGCATATTACAAATAAATAAAAAAAGATATGATAACCTGGGAAAACGAGGAAGACGAAAACATTGCCATCAGAGAAGGCTAGAACCGCGCGATGATTGCTTAAACTACGTACAATGTATGTATGTATGTATGTATTTACTTTTTTTTACCTCAGTGCTCACTCCTCTCTCTGCACTCTTTTTACACGTGCTCATATTTTGCTGCTGTCTCGTCTTATAATGTACATGTCCGTGTACGCCGTAGCTTCTTCTAGTCATCATTCCGCATATCAGAACGTCGTGGTTGACTGGATAGCATGTCGAAATGATGATTGCATGACAGTTCGTGTCACGATATCTCATGAAGTGAAACAATAAAGCAGTAATGATACAGATAGCTGGTTGTGATGGAAGTTCTTTTTCCTTCTCTCCATTTTTTATATTCTGTATTGAATTTACGGCTGATGCGTACACACAACGTGTCCATAATATATATTCACGCCAACAAGAACGACTACACACGATTTTGTATTCATCATAATCATCTATCCCACACAATACCATTGTATAAAGTGTCGTAGTGTCGCTGCATTTCAGTATGCACCATGTACTTTGTGCGTGAAATGATTGAAAGAAAAAAATGAGGAAAAAAGGAAGAGGACTGACTGACAGTTAAACTATCGTCACTTTTTTGTATATAGGTACAGGTTTTAGAAAATGGAACCAGCCGACATACGGTAGTGTAGGTACCAGGAAAAAAGTATTTTTATTTTCTACGTACAACATACAGCAGGTAAAACATAACAAGCCTTGTCGATCACAATGAACCATACTTTAATTTTTTGGGTGCGCACAAAAATAAAAGCAGTAATGTGACTGTACATATCCGTTTTTAATATCATGACATGACTATATGGTCTCTCAAAGTGATAGGAAAGCATAAAGAACATTAAATAAATGTTTTGGGGTTTTCGTGACACACTGATAAAAAAGGAGTATTACCACGAAGAAGCTGTATTTGGCGTGCGTGCTACCGTCGGATCGAAGCATGCGGATACTTTAATTTTTTGGGTGCGCACAAAAATAAAAGCAGTAATGTGACTGTACATATCCGTTTTTAATATCATGACATGACTATATGGTCTCTCAAAGTGTAGGAAAGCATAAAGAACATTAAATAAATGTTTTNCGCCTCTGTCCTCAAAAAATCATTCATTTTTAACCATATTATTTTGGCTTTAGTCGTAATCCAAAGGCGAACCACATCCGAAAACCTAAAAATCTTAATGTTCGCATCCTTTGTTTTTTTACTGGCAATTGTTCTTTTCCAAAATAATGTAACCACAGAAAAAAGGCTTAAAGTATATTTTTCCACCAACAACTAAACTACCATCCTCCCTCTCCGACTAGAACAAAAGAAGAAGCTCGTGAAATGATGACATAATCAAAGTTTCCGTAAAGTGCATACCAAATTGCCTTAATTGTTGGCGTTTCCTGTGATCCACGTCGTGTCTTACGGATAAAAACAAGGGTGAGCGGGATTGCATTCACGTTGTTTGCATACGAAGCAGCCCCGAACTCTCTCATCTCATCCGATATGAATAGAGACACAAACAAAAATAGTAACATCGTATTTACTTGCTCACACAAACGATCGCTTCCACACCGCAAACAATACAATCGCCATCGAAATTAACGTCCTCCACAAAAAAATAGCCAGCTTACCACGACTCCCATACTACCGTATAAAATTGCTCATTTTAACTTTTTTTGAGGTTGTTCAACGCATAAACATAACCTTATCCGCCTCTCTTAAAACCATTTCATTTAGAGCTAAGTGCTCATAATCATGCAATCTCTATGCGGAAGGATACACAAAAGCTGCTCGGTCGCGATACCGAGGCTCTATACGCCAAAGTGATATTATTAGTTGTTGTTCTTCTCAATTATATTGCGACGATGGTGGTATGCTGAAAATTATAGAGACTAGTGCAACTTTCATTTGTTGGAGAGAAAACCGGCAAACTTGATATTCACTTTAGGTTCGCCCTTTTATTCACCATCCATCTATTTGCTAGCAAAATGGTTGTGGTCTATAAATGTTGGTTTTTTTGACAGTTGCGTGAATATGCATGTGTTAGGTCATATCGCATGCATGGCATTCACCAAACAGCAGCACTTTGGTTTCGTTTGGCTTGCTGTGTGACCATTGCTTGTGTGAGACGGTGGTTAACTGGAAATGATAATGACAGAGAGCTCGAATACGACTACTCCGGTAGTTATTGGGTGGTGGAGGCTATGCACGCCCGTAATAGCAGTGCGAGTTGGTTGTGTGGTGAAAGTAAGAAAATAAAAAAAACCTCTTTTCCGAGCACGTCGTCGTTGTCTTTTCTGCTCGGGAACGTTTTCTTGCTCCATCTCCTTGAATAAACTTTCCTCCTGCCGAACTTCCTTTTTATTCTGTGAAAATGCGATGCGACGTTCTTCCAGATACAATGTTTTAATGCAACACCCAACTATTACTTGCTAACGAAATACTAATGGTGTTGTGCAAGTATTGCGTGGCCCTGGTCTAGTCAACTTTTTATACAAAAAAAACCTAAGCAGGTTTTTTCCCTACAGCAGCGTATATCGTGGTAATTTTGAGATTTTCGCGAATAGCTACTTTCTAATGACTGGTGTGGCCAACTGCAAAAAGTTGAAAAGGTTTTCTCCGCAGGTCGTGCCGAGTTATGGACGTTTCCTTTTTCTCCGTATAATTCCTCTTTTATATCGATAGCAGATAGTGGGCGTTCATGCTTCTGTCAGTCAGTTATACCCGTATAGAAAGTGAGTGGTGGAAAAAAGTTTAATTCTGCTTCCTACCACACCACCACCGTCAGCGTCTCATTTTTTATATGCATACATATTCTCTTGACATGCTATATAAAGCCTCCGTATTTATATTATAACTACTACATAGACTTGGGTTTATATGTGCCGGAATGAAGGGAAAAAATATGTCCGCGTTGCACTCACACCATTGAGCCGGGTGGCTTAAGGATTATTGTATAAGAACCGGGAGTTTACCGGCTTTGTCATGTCATGCCCTTCTTTAATACTACGTTTTGTGTGGTGCGGTCCTCGGATAATGATACTCTATAAAAGTAACATCCTGTGTGCTTCTTCTGCGTCTGCTGATCCTGGTTGCATTAAACGAACGTTATTACCAACATATCGGCAGAGAAGAAGAAGAATAACGGGTGCTTTTCATTCATTCACCCAGAGCACGGACTTTTACGTTGCTCCTTCTTCCTTCGGCTTCCCTATATCCAAGCATCGCACACAAGAATGAACTTGCAAGATTTCTTTTCTTCCTCGCTTATTTTTAGATGTTATTATATGGCTTTATTCTGCATTTTTTGGACCTGGTTGTTGGGAAGTATGTATCCAGAGATGAAGCAACACTTTGCCTACATCGGCAATAGAAGTCGCCTGGTCGACTCCTATTAAATTAAAAGTGTTTTTCTGTTCCATGTGCCTCACTCACTCACTCACTCTCTTTCTCTCTCTCTCTTGCCTTTGTTGAGAAAGCGCTTCTGCTACTCTTCCCTGTGATGACTGACTGAGTGAGAAAACATACTCAAAAAGGGTAAAAAATAAGAACGCGCTCGATTCTCCCATTTTTTTCCAGGGCGCGAAGGGTAGCTGGTTTTCGTGTGGCAGTGTGGTGCTACTCTGGTAATAAAAAGGATGAATGTGTAGTCAAAGCACGTATGAATTTTGTTTCCGGACCATGGCACCTGCTGTCTTGAATTTGTATAGAGTCACTGGATGACTTGATATAGAAAGCTACACGTACTCACACTCTCACTCTCATGCACACACTCCAAGCAAAAGAGAGAAAGCCATGTCCCCTATTCTATATATAGCCCAGTAGATGGTGGAGCATTAATATTATTATTACTATTATAACCTTAAAAATCGCAAGGAAAATTGGTGGTGGGCAAGTTGCACTGTTTTATTGATACAGTATATAAAACTCCTCGTGTACTAATATCACTGCACAAAATTTTCTCCTTTAAAGCAGACGTAACTGCAAGGCCACAACTGTGCCGTATATAAAACACATTGAGAGGATGCTAATGATATACTAACCAAGTTCACAAGGGGGTTTGACGTAGTGCTAAATCTTTTCTGGATTTTCCTTCGCCACAGAAAGTCCCCATTGTACTATACTAAATGGAAATTTAACAGGATTGTGTATGGATATCTAATCTGAGCCGTAAATAGAGATGGAGTAGATTATTTCGAGCTGGTGGGCTAGTTAATATGCACAGTGCAGATATCAGGTGCGATTGGTGACTTTATGGTGTTATATGTAAATGCAAGGAGAGAAAGAGAGGAAAAAAAACTGCTGCTGCGAAGTTGCAACCAGTTTTGTTCTCCAGCTTGTCCCTGGTGAACAGCATGCCTTGTGTCCATGTAGGATTTTGCGGTTATCGCTAATCATCTAGGTTGAA
This sequence comes from Troglopedetes dispersus, assembly GCA_027744215.1. NCBI lineage: Eukaryota > Metazoa > Arthropoda > Collembola > Entomobryomorpha > Paronellidae > Troglopedetes > Troglopedetes dispersus. The sequence continues at coordinate 8,870 of JAHZNF010000841.1, forward strand.
ATTTTTCACCGTCTTCAATACACGGCACTACCAGTGGATCGTCGTATTATAGGCAACCAGACGTAATTAATTAATATGTTAGTTGCAGCACGATAGAAACTTTTGTGACAATAAAAAATGAGCACCACCATTATTAATTCCATGCACGGTTTCGTGTCCCATTTTGTTGTATATTTCAGAAAGTTGGCTTAAAAGTGTGCATAATCAAATGGAGTTATTTAATCAGTTGGGCACTGTCGGACGGAAACCTTCGCCCAGTTCAGCATAGTAGATAAAAAAAGGTTTCTCTCGCTCTCAATTTTTTAAATGGCTGAATTAATGCATTCTAGTTTCCTTAATGAAATGAAAGCTCGAATGAACTTCTTCAAGTCTATATCTTACTTGACCACTTTGTACCAATTAACTGGAACAGTCAGGAGTGAAGATAATCTTATCAAGGAGACAGCTAACTACCAGCTACTACCTACCGTCTTCCTAAGCCGAACCATTTCCTTTTTCATTCATTCCACTTTTTATCATCCTTTTTCTACTCGTTTTTTTTTCTTTCGCAATTGTCAGCAAAGTTACTAGTGTACTACACACGCCTGTTTTGTTCAGTCTGTGTGGACGGATTAGTAGTTGAATATTGTATATTTATTAGTTAGGCAAAAACGTATCTAATATTACGTGTATCGTCATGTGCTGTAGTAAAATTTTTAAATAAAGAAGAAAAAGTATCACAGCAGATATTACTACTTCTTCAACCTGACAGCATTCAAAAAAATCTTCAAAAGGAAAAGCCCTATTCAACCTGAAAGCTTCTCTGCTTTCGTCTCCGTACTCCGCATTTAGTTGTGGCTTTATCTAGTAAAAAAGGACTCACTCTTCCTCTGTCTCTTCAGCGAAAAAAAAAAAGATTTTACAATCACACTGGAGCTCAGAAAAAAACCTAGAATAGGGTATCTCCTTTTTCTAATCTCCGTCAAAAAAGGGCACGATAGCTCAGCGAGCAGTAAGTAGAAGTAGCACTACGTCCTCAAATATTCAAATGCGTAGGATTTTTTTTTTCAAAAACATAAAGATGAAAGAAAAGACCCGACTATATTTTTAAAGTGGTGAATCCCTGCTGATGCTTGCCACTATATTTTCCTCTACAACTTCTCTATACATTTTTTTGGATGAACTAAATGGAGAAAAGGGATATTTTAAGAGAGTGCTGATTCTAATGTTGAGAGTTTGCTTACATAAATTCGGGATATGTAACTGTATTTTCTTGCATCCTTCAGTTTCCTCTATCTCTTTCTTTTTCACTCTGCTCCTTCCGACTGTTCTGAGTACATAGTAGTATCTCCGTCCGAGAGCCTTTGTGTATGATGTGTGCTTAAATTTCTTATGAAATGGAGAGACGGGTGATATATACATGCATATTTTTGTTCTTGTCTTTCAAGATATTGTATCCATATCTGTGCATACAATAAAGGATGAAAAGATGATGACAACCAACATGAGGAGATAGATGATGATGATGACGGTGACAGGAGTAGAAAAGATTCTTTGTTAGTTTGAAAATGGGGAAAAGGTTACGATTCGTTTCTCATCTTTCATAATACATCGTACTTTTTCCTCTCTCCATAATACATACGCATACATACATATACCCGGGGAAAAAATTAAAGTTGGAGTTTTCAGCTGATTGTGAATCATTAAATTGTAAAAAAGTATAAAAAGGAGAGGAATAAAAGGCGGATAGAGAAAGAATAAAAAAGGGAGAAAAAACTTGAAGGAATCATAACATTGGAAGGAAATTTTTATTCATGCAAATCAGTCTTATATACTCATTATCGTCATCATCTTCATCATAAACGGGAGGAGAGGGAGCAGAATAGAAAAAAAAGTGGTGGTGACGCGACGACGAAGTAGGACCCGAGCAGTGGAGTGGAGTGTGCCTAATAGTGTGGCAGTGGCAATGGGAGTTCTGAATTTAGATTCCAGTTTTGAGCACACTGTATTATTATTATCATCATCATTATTAAATGGAAGCAGTATGAAAAAAGTTATAATGTATGCACTACTCCGCTATTATCAAAAGAAAAAGGCTTACTTGGAGAAAAAGCAGCCATATCTCTCGCGCTCTACACACACACACAACTTTCATTATTTTATTCACTCACTCCTCACTCTTCTTCTTGTTCCCTTTTCTCTCCATTCCTCCTTTTTTTGTGTCAGTGAACTTCCCCAGTGCTACTTTGTTCACCGATGAAAAGAATGAAAAGAAGAAGGAGAAAGGAGATAGAAAAAACTCCTCTCCTGCCTCTTTCAATATTCCAACCTGGAAAAATGACCTTATGCAGATGTATTCAAAGGAGAAAGGGAAAATGAGAGAGAGACAGGTACTAAAAAAGTGCACTGTTAGCAGTAGTGATGTGGCGTGTAACAGATCCCTTCAATTTTACTTTTTTGTTGTGAAAAGAAGTAGCACAAAGTAGCACCGCTCTAGTAGACGACGAACGGGGAGAGAAGAAACGAGGTGCAAAACTGGAGAACCAAAGCTAAAACATGTTTCTCGGATGAGAAAAAGCATAAGAGAGCCATATTATTCATAGATATATTTGTGTAGGACCACCAGTGTTAGTGCAGCTCATTCGTGTGGAAAGGCAGAAGGCAAAGTAAGCACGGAAGGATCAAGCTGTCATCTTTTATTATTCTGATTCAGACAAGTAGCAGTAATGCTTGCCCTTTTTTACTCCAAAAAGCATGTATGTGTGTGTGTGTGTGAACGAGTGAAAAAGATAATTTTATGCAAGTTTCAATGTTTCAAAAACTCGTCGATACCTTCCCTACCGAATTTTCATCCTAATTTTCTATCTACTGAAGGCGTTAGCTTGACGCAAGCCATTTATGAAGTCTTCTAGTGTGCGTATAAATGCTCGTAATGCTTACGTGTGTGATGTCGAACCAAGATGGAATGATGGAACCAAATGATGGAAAAGTTGCTGCCAGTATAAAATGGAGGGAAAATATGCATATGAATATGAAATAGAAAAGTGGAGGAAAGATTCCAATTTTGTGCTGTTAGCCTCACCCTGGCTTTGAAAAAAGGCGAGAGATGAGCATAGGGATACATTAGTATCTGTCGGGGAAAACATGATTGGAAGTGTGCATTTGCTTTTCCATACAGCGATGATAAATTAATCTTGTTCTAGTAGCGACAGCAATGCACCATTCTTCCCCACCAAAATGCCTTTTGCAAATATAGACTCGGTTTTCCCCGGCTTCAAGTCGTGTTCTTCTCCAGAAGGAAGATTGAGAAATAGTTTAGTAGTGTGAGAGGACGTATGTGTTTTCTTTTGCATTAAAACACCATTAGTTATTCACCATTTATCAAGAATCGAATTTTACAAGTTGACTTAATCAGCTCCACTCAAATGATTTGTATTCATTCATTCATCCTTTCTCACATGACATTATCGTCTTCATGGGAAATATGGATCAACTCCTGAAACGAGTTGCTTACGCCCTAACATTTCCTACTCCGAACGGCCATACGAAACGTACAAGGTTTACAAAACCACCATATAATATAGCTTAGCTATAGTAGCACACAACCGATTTCTCCTTGCATGTCTCGAAAAAAAACAAGGAAGCGCCTTGGAAATCTAATGGTTGAAGTAAAGCGGAAAGCTGGGAGTGACACATTTTCGCAGATGAGGATCCAACAGGATTTTCCCTAATCATTAATGAATGTGTGTATGCGTGCGTATTTATCAAATATGAAGACATATAATAATCTATGCACGTACATATGTACATAATAGTTGAGCAAACCTCACTTTCTCCCATTCACAATCAGCTTGTCGAGGCGAGGCTAACGAAACGCAAAATAGTGTGGTTTCATTAATACTTTTATAGCATACTAATGAATCGTAATGCATTGTGCACTATCCTAGCCTCCTCACTGGAAAAACCTGCCAACTAAACTACGTATTAGATGCCAAGCCTCACGAATATATGTACTTCCAAACGAAACTTATTCAAATAGTGGTGAAGGTTTCTTTCCGACATTATTATCAGCATCATCACCATCATCATCAACCACATGATTTTCAGAAGGAATATTATTGATTCAGAGATTTCAACCATTTTGTTGGATTGACTTGTAAGTCACTTAAAACGACTCGCGCACACAATTGTTCCCTCGTCCCATTTCACTTTTATTATTATCCGACCAAATTCAGTACAAACGACTTCGGCATTTTTTTACTTGTTTGAATCTCTCAAACCGTATCACGGAGCTGCCAGTGGTACCCTGAATCTAATCTATGCGGAGTGCACAGGCTTGATCATCAAAGGAGACCGCTAGAACTGGAGGAACGCTGCCTCAACAAATTTTCCACCAAAGATATTAAAGAAAGCGCTTTGCAGCAGAATAAGCGAACCAAAAGGAACAAAAGAAAGCACATCAAGACTCAGGGAATCATAATGGCGCAGTCTTGCTTGCTTACCAAGATGCTTTGCATGCCATCGACTTGGTCCATTTGATATATGATTACCTGATATCAACTTTTTACGTCGGTGCATATACCTCCGTCAGTTTCGTCTTCTGATCCTGATGATAGTGGTGATTTACCAAGGCTTGAAAAAAATGAATAAAAAATTACGGTCGAAAATTTTGGCTAAGCGTTTTGATTAGCCTCTCCTCGAAAGCTCCTTTTTCCATGGAAGATTTGAAAGGATAAATCAGCCGCATTTGCCATAGATGAATAAAATGTGGATCTAGGTAGATCTATAATGTATGTAAGCACACACAGACTTAAACTGTATTATGTGCAGATTGCTTTGTATTTGATTTGTACTCACGTATCCGCAATTTTTATGTTAATCTCTCGGGAGGAAATACAATGCACGGTGCATTTGGATATTCCCACGAGTTTATTTTTTGGCGGTGTTTCTCCTCCTCTCTCATGTTGTGTACAGGGTTTTTTTTGTACTATGGAGGAAT
>JAHZNF010000842.1:0-17358 GCA_027744215.1 Troglopedetes dispersus
TCACTCTCCCGAGAACAGGTTCCAGTCCTGACTGAGACGCGGTTTCCAGCAGGTCATGAAGCCGTTCTGGGCTCAAGTCAATTCTGTAAACATTCTTGAATGCATCTGATTTCCACTTTCGAAGGAAAAGTCCGGCATGGTGGAAGTCTGACAGGTCTCCAAGAATTAATGGTTTACCGTGAATGAAGCTGTTGAAGATTTGAACCAATGAGCGAGGATCTTGAAGAGGGAACGTGAGACAAATCCTTTCATTGGATCGCATAGGAAATTCCATCCGCTCCCAGGATATCTTGTTTCTAACCGCCTTGTGGCCCAGTCGGCACCATTCCGCACCATGTCCTCCTGCTGACGGGGAAGCACTTCGAAAAATGAACGCAGTGCGTTGCCCCATCGTCACCTCCGATTTGAAATGATTTACCTCGAAATTCTTCTCATTGGAAATTTTCAGTTCCACGGCAAGATCCCATACGACCTTAGCGGAGAGGATGTAAGGGTTATAAGACGATGCCTTGAGGATCATTGAGGATCTCACCTTCCTTATCAGAGATGCCGCCTCCATGGAATGAGTACTTATCTCACTATTAATTTCGTCCTCTTCTTGGAAGTCTTCGAAGTGTTCCCGTGCAACCAAATTCAAGTCGTGCCGCATGGCCGTAGGCAAGTCAAGGGGGTCGCCCAACGTGATAATCAAGATTGGTTCAATAAGAGCCATCATCTCTGTCCATCCCTTTATGTCTGAGGTGAGATCGGTTTTGCTTACAACCATGTAGGTGGCACCAAGCCTTAAAATGGTGAATATGAGCACAATCAATTGCTCGCTGACAAAGTACTCCTCCTCGAGAATAAGCATAATTACGGAGTCCCCGTCATTATTAGCCGTGACCTGGTTATCCGAACCTGGCTGAACCACCAAAGACGAAATGATAACGGATAGTCGTTTAGAAATAGAATCTATCTGTGCAAAAGTGAGTCCTAGTTGTCCTCCGTGAATAACAGCGTACGAAGCCCTCGGGAAATTCGGTAAGACCATGGCATTTGCCAGAATAGTGGCTATGGACAAATGACCATTGACGGATGACTTATGCTGTTTTCCTTCCAGCTTAAAGACAGTACTTATCGGACTGGTCATGCCAGACAACACTGAAATGTCACCGGGATCAAAGTCTTTGTCTGGAAGAGGAAGAGAAAATGCTAAGGGAGGCATATTATTATTGTTTGGCGCCATTTCAAGCGAAAGGTACTTTAAGCAGGAGAATTAGGCTGACAGCTTTCTATGAGAAAAAATCTGTACTGTTTTGCATTTAAGAAAAAAGGTGAAAAGGAAAATTGCGACATAAATATAAAAGTTGGCATCAGAAAATAAAACAATAATAATTTAGCATAATATACGACCATTTTAGAAACTCGGCAACTTTGCATATTATACCATTTGTCAAGCTTTACCATTGCTTGACAACTAAAATGGAACATTGCACATTATGCAAATTATTGGGTTTTGCTCTTCGTAAAATATGGTGGCCCTGAAAAGGGCCTGCTTTTTAAAGCATTTTTAGTACATTAATCACTGAAGTTTTCGAGAGACGTTTCCGGCAAGATGTTATGCTCCTCGGTTGTTCATGTAGCTGGTGATTGCTTTGGTTGCTTCTCTGACTGCATGATTTGCTAAACTGTGTGGTAAAACTAGACGAACCGCCGTCTGAATTTCTCGAATGTTTAGCGTGCTTTTCTCGTTATACATAACCAAGCGACCAGCTTCAATGGCGATTCTCTCGAACATGTCTTTCACGAAGGCATCCATGATGGTCAAGGACTTAGGGGTGATGAACAGGCTTGGATGAAGTTGCTTCAACACTGCTTTGATATACTTCGCGTATGACTTCTTCGCAGCCAGCTTTTCTCCTCGTGACGCTGGAACTTTGACATTAGCCCTCCTCCTCCTTTTCCACCACATGTTGAGCGTGGATTGGGGTTGGGTGGGAATGAAGACAGGAAACACCTGCGAGTACTGCTCAGTATTAACTGCACACAACAACTAGAAATTGCTTAATAGCAATAAAGTTGTGGACAGAAACTTTCGTTAAAATTTTGAGCTCTTCTGACTGAATGCCAACTCAAAACGCAACTGATAATTTGAGCTACCGTTCCTTGTCCTTTTTATACCGTGTCCGTGAGTTGAATGAAAATACGAATTTAACCATGAAACCTGTGATAACAGCCAAGTCTCCAAACTGCAACGATTCTAAAAAGCTACGCCTGGCATATGCATCTTCTGCATTGTGCAATACTTGAAAACACTTTTGAAACATGATGATAGTAATGCAAATACCAACAAAGTACGGCACTAAACAATTCTTCCATTACATTTTCTCAGTTGCTAACACCTATACCTGAGCGACTTTTTTTCGGACAAACGAAATCCACTCCAATAAACTAGTCCGGATGCCAATGGCAAACAATTGGTAAGACTTTACATTCGTAATAGGTACCAGGTACAACTTGAAAGATCATGTTCTCAGTGACCTTCTGCACGTATGGATCCCGTACCAATATCATTCTATTATTCAGTGCTAATGGCAAAACGTTGAAATCAACAAACACTATTATCTGGTTGTAGTTCTTTGTAAAGGTTTTATGTAAATTTTGCCAAGTATAAAGATTAAATATTTACGATGTCCGTTCATCTTCCAAAATCCTTAATTACATAGTTTCTTGTGTAGTATGTTTGCACAGAAAATAAAGCAATGCAGGCAAGCCAAGCCGACAGGATATCACATCATCAGATTAAGTAACATAATATCATTGATATGATATGATACTGCTCATTGCTGGAACCGGGCAGCAACTGAATCTCAACACCAACACAATTGAGTTGCATTGAATGAGAGGGAATTCTCACAACGAAAACTTCCAGTTCCTTCACACAGCAGTTCTGTTCGCAGTATATTTGTATTTACTTTACCACTTTGCACGTGCTGTATTTTGCATTTGCATTAAATTGCACTCGGAAAAGTCGGAGACGTTTCTATTCCGGAACTGCACTTTTCATTAGTTAAAACCCATCCACACTAAAATTAGAGTAAGAAATCTTGAACCAACAATGCAAATTGGAAAATTAGAATATTGTGTCGTCAGAGTATTAACATTCTACTGTCAATCAATCATTTCGATTAAAATTCATCAAAGATAAGTTTTACTAGCTCCTATAAAACGTGGCGTAAACGTATGTGTATACATCAATCATTTCCTATAGTTCGAGTGAGTATTTAACACCAAAGACAATTAAGATGCATACACTTTTCTTAACTTCAACTATACTTCTAGCGTAACGTAATTTTCACTAACTATAAAATATTAATTCAACGGTCGCAGAAAGTGACATAATGTCAACAACGTCAGACACCACGACGGGCTTTACCAACTCTCAAACTGAAGAAAGAGATGGAATCGGAATATCATCGGGTGCTGATAATAACTTTAACTCTGTAGTAACGAGTTCGAGTACAATAAACCGCACGTCAAATCGAAGGCGTTGTTGGGATGAAGCCTTTGCCGGAGGTCCGGAAACCCAGAATGAGGATGCGGAGGACTGTGAGGAGGATCAACAGTTTGAGGAGCACGGACAAGTGTGAGCATATTAAATACATTTCTATTAAACATTAATAGAGAATGTTTCAACTAGAAGCGGCGAGGTAAGTAGTATGGAAGGCGTATAAGTAATCCTTTGTTTTAATTATAATCGCAGCTCCATCGATAACCCTGGTGTCCACGGGAAAACATCTGCTGAAATAAATGAAGCTCACGGAGCTGCTTCTCGTACACAGCAGCATATTTGTGAGGCCCATCCTGGGTGTCTTAAATCATTTTCTACTGTGAAGGAATTGGAATCGCACTATAATTTGCGTCACAAGCACAAGTGTGCAACTTGTAAAAAGTCATTCCCATCTGCTCATATTTTGGAACTTCACGTATTGGAAAGTCATGATACTTTATTTTCTCTCTTGGCTGAGAGGAAGCAAATGGTAATAAAAAGTACAAGATTTGGTTAATCTGTAATCTGTAGTAAACTATAACTATAGTCTTCGATTTCTGTGAAAATAAAAATTCTTTCGACTGCGACGCTGTCACTAATTCCGGTTTCGTTCCTCTTTTATTTGTAATTGTAGATTAGCTGTTTTTTGGAAACATGTCCAATGCTATTTTGGAATTCAGAGGAACGAAAACATCACTGTCTTTCCGAACATTCATTTTCAGAGGCGTTCAAACTTTGGAACCTCACCACACCGCAACCTCCGTCCAACTCAACGTTCAAAACAAACTCCAATGGCACAAAAAATGAGCGGCGCAATCAAGCATCAGGTAAAGTCAAAGGAACTCAGAAGGTAGTATCCGTAAAAACGCCATCTGTCACCAAGGTCTCATCTTCAACTAGTGACGCCATGGTCATGGACTTTGAAGCAGGTGCGAGCGATACTAAATCTTCAAAATCGAAAGTTTTAGCAAAAAACAATCATACGCAAGCAGTGGGAGCCCCGAAGCATATAACATTTGGGCATGCAGCATCTCGGGCATTCAAACCCCAATCTGCTTTCGGAATGGCAAAAACAAAGCCAGCTCTTGAGAGTAATGTTCCAAACGAACAGATGAACATAGATCTAAGTGAAATGAAAACTGTGCTACCAGATATGAACGGATAATAATAGGTGGACTTAAGAGTTTAGAAGACTGAAGCGTTCATTTTATAAAATTTATTCGAAGATCGTGGGTGCATTTCATCTTGTGGTCTGTGATGTGCACTTAACAGTTAATATGTAATCTATGTGTTAGCCAACACTCATGGTTTAACTCTAGTAGTTATTAAGTATAAAAGTCAATCAATACACCTTAAGGTTTGCTCGGAATAATGATATAAATAAATAAAGATAATTTGTTAAAAGAATCGAAGAAAGCAAAGCCGCAAATGAGTCAATTTATAATTTGCATGCATTAAATTTCCAAATTTCTTGTTACTGCAGGCCTAATCTCTCGTCTCTTCAAGAATATTGCATTGTGAACGCCATCATCTCGTACCGAGGACACTCGAAAGGTGAAGCGTTTGCCTTTTTTAAATACTTCATCTGCACGTCCAAAAGACATCGGCACACCATTCTCTAATGAAAAAAATTAGGAAGTAATTTTCAAATAATCGAAGGGCTATTTACACTACGCATTGTTTTTTACACATTATCCTTGATTTTAGTATCAATTACACTACACTTACCATGAGGGCTAACGGTGACAACTAGGGTAGGTATCTGCAGAAATTCTCCAAACAGTCTTCGGATTTCGTGGTTATCACCACTCATGTCGGATAAAAAAAGAGTTTCGTCCGTGTCGACAAGGTAAATCCAATCCACTCCCATTCTGATTCCACGACACCACTCCCCCACTCCTCTTAACCCCAACTCTTGGAATTCTTTGCATTCATCCAGTCGACACATACAAAATTCTTGCAAAGCCGGGAAGAAGCTTGACTTTTCCACACAATCAACAAACTCCTTCATCTGATTGTGCATCACACTTTTGTAGTTGACATACAAAGGGTCATCCAACGCCACAAGATTGACTTCGATGGCGAATTGATCCACCATTTCCACTATGGACACCCGTGATACTTCCCCAGTGAATGTTGTTCCTATTCCCAGTTGGAACCTAGGAATGGATGACTTTGGCTTGGGAAAAGGATCTTCCGAAACGAGTAGCTCATCCGTACGTTTCTCAGGCGATTCCAACAGCATGCGCTGCCACTTCCAACGACGAAGGTCTTGAATAGCCTTTGCTAGTGACAGATATTCCTTCGGCTGATGTACCTTCGTGTACGACAGCACCGCAGAGTGCTTGGGGAAGTGGATCTGTTTTGACGTGACAAAGTTTGAACGATTAGCAGAAAGCAAGTTGAATGCCAAGAACTACTACTAGTATTATGGTTTCCAAATATTATATTCACCACCGTACCGTCTTATAAATTGGCTCAACGTGGACAATCGTGAAGTCAACCTCAACCATTGCTATTTTCAAAGCTTTGAATGATGTGGAAAGGATCATTTCCTCTTCCGGAGGATCCTGCGTCATGGAACAGTACACATCCGGAAGAACCACGAGGTAACTCAGAACAGGGAACTTGAGTAAATTTAATTTAATTGTAAGCTTGTCCTGATGCTTGATTCAGAAAATGTTATGATCAATGAGTATAGTATGTATTACCTCCATTATATCATCGTTTACGGGTTTTATACCCTTATTTTGAATTTTCATTCTTCCTCCCACATCAAAAAAGTATACCGTTATCAGGAAGTTAGACCTTCGCAGTTCTTCAATTCCGAATTCCAGCTCACCTTCCACCTCTTCCACTTCCTCTACTTCTACTACGACAGCTCTGTGGTATTGTGCATCTCCTGGTTTTTGAGCAAGAATGATTTCTCCTGGATTTGGGCATCCCCCCAATTTGGCACCTAAGGTTAATAAAAGCAACCAGTACATAACACCATGTCTTCTTATCTTCCAAAAACTACACTACACTAAACAGTACACCTTTATGGGCTAAATCGGTAACAGAGGGTAATTTCTAGGATTTGCATAGCCAAATACTAACTCGGATCCTCAGCAATTTCCAAAATTTGCTCCTTCAGTCTGAGTAACACATCCTGGAAAACCTCTTGACTCATCACGTTGCATTCATTAAATTTGTCCATGTGAACAAGCCTGAAAGTAGAAATTTCAGCTACTGCACGAAGATCTGCTGCTGGTTTTAAATTCTTGTATGAGCAGTAGCTCAAGTTGGATCGTTCGAATCCACTAATTTCATCCTGGTTCGGATCAAGCACCAGCAACCCGTGGACGTTCAGCAGTCTTCGCTGGAATAACAACTTCGTAAGTTTGCCGTATTCAGGAAGACAAAACTTTTGATGTGAAGAAATTCAAAATAGAATTAGCCGTGGTAGCGGCAGTCTTACCTTTGGCTTCAAAAATTCCATTTTATTGAATTCTACCTTCCACTCTGGAAAGTCAGGATCCGCAGGTAAAGTCATCGCACCAGGATCCGATTGGGATATCAGACCAGACGGACTGGGAACTGGTGCCTGGGATTGGCTGCCGCTGATTCTTTGACATTCTTATTTTAAAAACGTTGGCTCGTGGACTACACCTCACGGCGAATTATCTGAAATACTGGGTGGTCGGTGAATGGAAAACACAACTTTTTGGTGGCTTTTGAAGTCGCCCTTCTTTCAGATTAAACTTAAAACGACTTCGTCTTCTTATTGACTATGATTATTCTTATCTTCCCTCCTCCCTCTTGCAAAGTGTAAAGTGATACACCCTATAAATCCCTTGCACCACCGACCCTTTCGTGGAACTTTCGTAAGTGTTGCGTTTTGGGGTGGAGTGAGGATCGGGTCGTTGTTGGCTTATGGTCTTGCATAATACAAGCATGAAATGTTACGTTCACATTCACATGCAAATTATGCAATGCATTTTCCACTTTCCACCAAAGGCACGTATGTGTGAGTTGATAAAGCATGAAAGTAATGAACTGCATGTGTGTATTTACAATTAAAATAGTGCAACAATGCTCCATACTGTTGAGGAATGGAATACTCTTCCTATTTGAGAATGTGCAGTCATACTTTCGTATCGTTGTTGTACGGTTAAAATTATTTTTAAAAAATATGTGCAATGATTTAATGATTCCCATTTATTTATTTATTCTGGTAATTCAGTTTTCGGTGTAAACCACTTCAACTTGAAGATGTTATAGTGCATCATAAAAGGTCAACATCATACGAGGCAACCACCAATGCAATGATGTGTTAAATCTATGCAATGCTGGCGTCTTAAACAAACCTTTGGTAGCTTTGGGTTCAGTTCAGTATACCTTTGCTTAATTTTATGCTGTTCCGTAATTGGAATATGCATTTCGTGTATTATTTATGAAAAAATTATAAAAGATTCCATCATCGTGGCCACAACTCACCTGTGTGCTAGAATATGACTTGTCTATTCTATGCCCTCGAAATCTTTTCAAATATCTATAATATGGAATTTTTAAAAGCAAAGGAAAGGGAGCATTACACTTACAACGAACCAACCAAGGTCTGTAATGGTTCAAAGCACAACTAAACACTTGATCACTTTTATTATTAGTACTTGTAGTAATACCAATTTGATATAACAATGTAAACTGTAGGACTGGATCATTGATTCACTTAAAACGGACAGGGGAGGATTTGGCAATTTGCAACTTGGCATATAAAATTTTTGTCTTCTGAAAAATTGGCATAACTCTCTTCTCGCCTCTGGGACGGAATTTATAAATAAGACCTTAGTAAAAGTTTGTACTGTTTCTCCAGGAGTGCCAATATAGTCGCCATGCGGGCCTTTGGTAAACCGACAATTTCTCCATCTTCTCCTCTACACTGTCGCCATATTTTCTCAACCTTGCGAATCGCCAGAACTTCCCTGATTCTAATTACGTAAAAATACATGAACCAACGGCAGCATTTTATATAAATATAAACACCTGTGAGTACATTTGGTCATTATTTTAGACTCAATATGAGGAAAATCTAAAATTGTTTGCATTTATGATTTACGTAGCACTAGATCTAGCCTTTTAAAATTCCCAAAACTTCTTCCGTGGTTCCTTCATCCAATCCAGCCATTTTGAGAGCTTCAGATGCTTCTGTCTCGCTAATAAGACTGAGCTCATCCTCATCCTCAAAGTTATCGTTTCCATCCTCATCATCGTCCATGTTCTTTTCGTGGTCACTGTTGGGCGCACTAATTATGTCTACACTTTGCTCCTCGTTAGTGGTTGTTGAATTATTGCTGCTTGTGCTTGGTCCACCAGATGAAGAGAACCCTGTTGTGGTGGTTCCGGTTTCCGAACCTTTTGGTATTACTGTTGGTATGATGGTCGTTGGAGAGGGGGTTGTGGATGAGGACAGAGGAAGGGATGGATTATCTACGCCGCGATTCACTGACTCTACCGTAGTTGTTGATACTGTTTTGTCGGCTGTAAAGATTTCTGTGGAGAGATTTTCTTTGGAAGGAGCAGGAGCGGACTTGTAGAAAAATGTTGAGCGCGTGAGGTCTGGAGCAGAATATACAGAGCCATATCCAAACTCCATTTTATCCAGGTTATCATCCTTAGGGATTCCTAAATCCATTCGAAGCTTCTCCAACATATCCGCTAATTTATCCTACAATAAGAAGATACTTAGTATAAGCAAATTAATTAATCGTTAATTTTTTTGGCAGATTTTCCACTTACTGGATCCAACTCCTTATTTTGCTCCAAGTAAGATTTAAATAATGTTTTAAGTCCTTTGTTTGTATAGATCCCCTTACTCACAATATCTTGAGTGAGTTCGGCCAAGAACGTGATATATCTCTCCGATGGATCTCGCCGTTTTCTGTTGAAATCAAATATTATTATTGATGTTGATTGCACTCACTTCAAGTTGCTGTCATAATAGTAACACAGCTTACATATTATCAGCAGTGGAGGATTTATTAGCCTTTGTTACTGTTGAGCTCGAACTATCATACATTTTAACTTTGTGGTGGCGGTCCTTGGAGGATTTCCGTCTCACTAAAACAGCTTCAGCAGATGAACTAGGGTGAGCCAAAACCTTCGGCTTGACATCTTTACATGGCATATCCTGAAAAGTAGTGTCTAAAGAACGGAGATGGAATTTGCTCCTGCCAGTACCCTTGGTTGACGATGAGAGAAGAAAATCATTTGAGCACTTTTTCTCTGGCGTACTTTCCCTTGTCGTGATTCTACTTTCTCCACTCGAAAATCCGTACGCGGAGTCCCGACTCGAGTCTTTGTTATTGTTCACACCGCTGTGCGCGTTATTTCCCGTTGTTCCCCGGTTGGATTTACTGCTACTGGGCACCAAGCTCGCAATCGAGTTGGATTTCACAAGATTGCTTGCTGACCTACAAGTTCTCACGTCAGAGGATTGTCGGGCACCACCTGATAATTTTGAAGAAGATTTTTCCTTTCGCCTCAACAGGACGTTGTCGCCGATAATTCTACTGAGTAGGATGTCATCCCGGTCATCACTACCCATTAACCCTCCTTCCAGTGTGTTGCAGACGTCCTTAATCGTCAATGGAAAATCTTCGGCAGTAAGGTCATCGCTGCCACAAATTGTTCCCTATAAAATTCAAATATATCTTTAGTACACAACTGAAACTAAAAAATAATTTGCTTACCAGGCAAAGGTACTCTATTGTTTTTCAGTTTCTTACAATTGACATGACGCTTTCAGCTCGTTTTCTATTTGCTACACTTCGCCCGCTCAAGTTTTTACTGGTGGTATCTCTCTCCGGGAACAGGGTATGAAGGTCAGTGCTGGAACCTGTTAGTCGACTTCGAGCGGATTTTGTCGAATTCTGTAAATGACGGTTGGTAAAATCTGCTTGATGATGATAGTGATGTTGCAGATGGTCAACTGGACTTAAAGGCTGATGCATAACAACTTGATGTCTGTGTAGACAACTTACTGATGATGACAGTGCCTTTTGGCCCTTTCTCTGCTTTGTTGGTGGGTACCCTGCGAATGCTGCACTTTTTGTGGTTTTCTTTGGCAAATTTTCATCTACAGGGCGAAAGCACTTTGAATGACGGGACAACCTAGAATCCACTTGATTCGCGGTAGAGCTGTTAATCGTAGACGCAGGAATTGGCACGGCTGACATTGGTTTTCCATCGGATCGCGGTGAAATGACTGCCGACGAGCTTGGAGCAGTTGTCACTCTTTTCTGTTTCTTCGACGAAGTTGTCAGGTCAAGCTGATGTATGTGGTTGAGGAAACGTCGGATTTTTTCTGTAACGCCAATCGGAGCTTGAATTTCCGACGGTGGTTTGTTGTCGTTGCTCATGATACTGTCTGTGTCGTCCGTTGCGAAAGCGGCTTCAGCAGGAAAAATGAATAAGACAAGGAGTGTAAAACAAAAATACCATGATGTGCATACATTATCCATTACCCAGTAAATTTGGCTTGATATTAAATATTCTCAAGAGGATGAGAAGTGGTTTTGTTGCTCATACCTTCTGATGAGCTGTGGATACTTGACGATCCGAAAACTACTTGATACTCAGGATATTGATGTACCTTTTCCTGTTTCATAACCTGTTTTTTACTTTTTGCACTTTTCGTATTCCCTTTCTGAGGGGACTTCAGCATTTTCCGCGGTGACACCTTCTCGGAAACATTCAAGTGATCTGGGTTGCTGCTGTATAGTAAACTATCACGTTGCCGCAAAGGTTCGCTTTTCTTTGGCTTAGGACAGCTCATTTTCTGTATGTGCGGGATATATGAAGCACACTAGGCGAATTAAAATTCAAAGCTCGTAATTAGTAATTAGATTTTTAAAGAAAAGATGCACACTTACATTGGAAGACTGGGAAGTGGTCAATGATGAGAAACTGTGATGAATGTGGCCATTGGGATGATTAGGATAGATCAGACCTGTGTCCACTCGCGGCTTCACATTCAGCAGTTTCCTGTAATGATTAGCCATATGAGAGAATGTCATCCATTGTCCTGCCAAAGTGTTGGTGTCGAGGGGAATTCCACTAAAATCTACAATTAAATAGGGACTAGTTTTAGTGAAGGGATATCGCTTCTTAGTGACCCTCATTCCAACTAAGTAACGTCCGGAGGTTGTTAAATGTTACATTTCTTTCTACTTAAAACATTTTTCAATGTGTGAGATGTATGTATATGAGCACAAAACTCTCCACCCCAAATTAGCAGACTAGGAACTGAAAATTTTGAAAAAACTCACGAGTTGAAGATGATTGTTTCATCTTTAGTGTGCTTTCCCAATGAAGTAGAAAGACGATATCAAAGTCACAGTTGAATAAAGTTGTACAATGATAATTTTTGCTAATTGCTCCAAGGTTACATCTAATATCACTCACCCAACTTTAAACACTTTTCTCTCTACGCTATATCAGTTTCTTCGTTTTGTGGGAGGCGGCGGACACTCTGAAAATGGCCAGCTGCCTAAGAATCACCTTCGACATCGAGGGGCACGGAAAAATACTTGTATTTTAATTTATAAATGTATTTATGACCACAATGAAAGACAATAAAACTTCAGGACTCATCTTGTTGCGGTCAATTTGTTAAATACAACGACATTGGAGCACGAAACACACACACACATGTAATTAGAATCCCTCCCTTTCTGCTGTTTCGTGTTCCATCGTCGTAATAAATTTTTCAAAATGATATAATCCTAATCACTATTACACTGGAACAGAGCAGAATGGGGAATCTTCATTAAATAGCAATAGCAACAACAGCAGACTACTTCCATGTTTTGCCAATACCCAGTGGTCACATCCTTATGTCATTGTTCGTATAATCATCATGGTGGTCAGGTTTTCCCTCTTATCTCCTCGTACACTTAACTGTCATCTGCTGACTACGCGTAAAAAAAAATAATGGACACTACTGCGAGCAGACAAATGTTCAAACATGCTAAATGCTGGAGCATACTTGTGTAGAAAATTAGAGAAGGATATATATATCAGCTCCGGGAAAATCGATCTATCAGTGAAAAGCACTCCTTGTCACTCATGGACTCACTCAAAAGCACAACAAAAAAGCGACTTACTTTCTTCATTTCACTGGCAGTAATACACAAAGAAGGAAATGCTTATTTCGTTTTAGATTTGGATGACATAGTTCAAAGTAAATATATACTCTCATTTCTTAAATGTTCACACAAGAGGTCCCCTAAAATGTTCAGTTAATTCAACTCTTTTTTTTTAAATTGTGCTTAATGGAGTATTAGACTGCACAACAAAGACATATTATCATCACACGCGTATTTCCTTACTCTTTCTTTTCGAACGAGGGTGATACACTGACAAACGCTAAATCAACAAGCAACTTTTCACTCTAATGTTTCCAGCATTGCATGTGACAATGATAATGAAAGAAAAGAAGTAGAGGGAGGAGGAAGGGAAGAAAGATAAAAAAAACTATATAAAAGGGTTAAACAATTGCACAACACGAAAACACGATAATGGGTATCTATATACCAAGCGAAACCAATCCGTATTTATACCATCACCGCAACGCATTATAGATCATTCATAACAGAATTTTCTTCTTATGTTGTTTTGTGATGGTGGAACCACTAAAAAAGTTTGCTGTGTTTTTTATGTTGAAAGGATAAAATGATATTAATGATATACTTTAGCTTCTCCATTTGTACTTGAAGAGGAACATTTTTTGTCTTTGATATCATGTTTTACTTATTTTTTTTCTTCCCAGTAAAGTCTACTCACTCAAAATCGTTGTCATTTATTGTGTGGGAGACTCGACATAAAAGTTGGAGGAGTTATGGATGTCTGAAAGGTTTTTCAAGTTGAAGGCACACATGAGTTGCAGTGAAACAAAAGTTGGAGAAAGAAAGCCTTGCTATAATGATTACCACAACGCGGAACATGAAACCTGCGGAGACTTTCCTGGAGGAAAAAGTTGGATGGGATTTCGTCAATTCTTCCTACCACGCATTTTCTCTATTTGATTGTCAGGGATAAGTAAAGTTAGCTGTGGCTGGTACTTGTTGGTAAACTGCGTATGGAAGTATACACATATAGGAAAAACATGTAGGAAAAAATTAATCGTAATATTGGATTAGAGGCAGAAAAGAAGTAATCAGTCCATCCAACGAAGACATGCTGAGCGAACTACTGACAAAAAAGTATAAGAAAGTGGGTAAATGTATGCATGTTCATGTCCATTAAACTCATTTTGTCGCATTCACATTGTGTGTAGTGGATAAGAAATGGAGAGGAGTGGATTAATGGTCTTTCTTTTCTATCCCCTTCCATAACTTAGTTTTTTTTGTAAACTTTTACCTTGCATTTACTCTGTTTCCCCTGCTCTCATACATGGTTGTTTGTTTCCGCCTTACTTTTGTTACTTTGAATTTACTAATGTACCACCTTTCTTTTGTACTTCCTAGCGCGACCACCTTGCAATGGTAAGATTTGTACCACTAAATTCAGTTTTATAAATGGAAGTATACAAATAAGTGTGGATTAGCTTTGCCAAGTGACGAGTGGCAGTGGGGAGACCACAACTTATTTACTGAGCAGGTGAGGCGGTCCTGAAACAGTATGGATAGATTAGGAATTCCCCCTGAATTGATCATTCATTATGCACGTTACACAGAAGTTGCTAGCCACCGCAGGAAAAGCACTCATTTCACCTGCCCAATTTACCTGTCCAGCAACTTTCCAAAGCTGGCTCCATTTGACACACTTCAGTCAGTTTTACAGTAATACGTTTATTTTGTACCTAGTAAGCATCTACACTGTATGTAATACCTACACTTATATTACTTACCTTATAAATATTATGGAAAAATCGTAGATATTGTGCTGCTGACCACTCAACATATTTAATGATAAGATAAAACTTCTAGTATTACCTATAGTATTAACATAAATAACCCAAGTATATTAATGCATTACAATATTACTGAAAACATTAATAGGTGTAGGTTCTTCAGGTGAATCACTATTCACTATAGAGTACAGAAACACCCTGTAAATTGTAAAAAGTTCTAACACGGATTATTCTTTCTTATTGCTATTTAGTATATATACTGTTGTGCCAAAATAATATTTTGAAGTGGAAAGTAAATGTTTTTTTGGCAGTGGTGGTGAAAAAGGTTGGGAACTCTTTTTATGCTTGAGTAGAATTTTTTTTGCAAAGCATGCCTTTGTCTTGAATCATAAGTTCAGCCAATTTGACTTCCGTTGAAGAAGGAGAAAGCAATACATATACTGGTTTGATATTATCGATTAGTGTGTGCGCTATACGCAGCATTATTAGGGCTTGGCTTTGATAATGTTCCTTTTTTTAAGGATTCGGCCAAGAGACTCTGTGTCATATGTAGGTAGATATATTGTGACGTTATTTGTTGTATTCAGTATTGCCATGCTTCAAGAGTTTTGTCCAGCAGTGAGTTTATATTTTTTTATGCTTTTCCTTAACATTATTATTGCTATCAATCACACTTGCCTGGGTTAAAAAGCAACCCGAATGAAATGAGTGTAAAGTCAATCAGACTCAGGCACGATATGTCCAAGTTTTATTTTTGAGAAATTATTGAGGTTGAATAGGGGCAGTTGCAAGGAATGAAAAATAATTACGTCTCATTTTATGGTATGGAGTGTTGAGGCATTGTTGAATTTCACGTGATTTTATAATTTATGAACCGCAAATATTGAAGCACAATTGTAAAAGGAATAAAGAAAGGGTTCTTTATTTTTCATAACGATGATGAGAAAATTTCCCATATATTATTAACCTTGCTCTGTCTGTGTTAATCAACTTCATTTCGCATATTCAGCATTGTGCATATATGTATATTTAATAACTTAAGCACGCCTTTGCATGATCACATGAATCCCATTTTCGCACCTGAGAACCACGTCCGGTACTATACGGATGTTCTCAAGCTTTTCGACCGTTTGAAAGTGAAATGCTCGTAGTAATTTTGCCAAAACCACTTTTTCAAGAAAATATATTCCCAACATTGCTGTGGCTCCTTTAGGAATAATTTTTCCGTCTGGCAACGGAATGTCATGATCCACTTGGCGCATGATTAGTGGAACACTGGGATACATCCTCAGGCTTTCTTTTACGCAGCATTCTAAATACTTCATTTTCGAGATGTCAACAGTGGTAACGTCTCTCGAGGGGTCATCAGCAAAGATGTCGTCCAGCTCTTCATGAACAAGTTTCTACAAGTATTGAACAATTTTAAGTTCAAATGTTAGGTTTAACGTGTCAACAAGTCTTAAGGTTGGCTCTAACAAAAAATTTCTCATAATACCCCACCTGACATTCTGGATGTGCCCCAAGAAGTAAAATTGTCCAAGCCAGATTGACACCAGTTGTATCATGCCCCTAACAAGTTTAAAAAGCTAAGTTAGCATCAATAAAATAATATAAGTAAAAAGCTTGCCTAGAGTTTAAAGATGGCTACAAAGTAACCTCAAACATAAATGTGTCCACTTCTTCACGAATATCTGCATCTGTTAGACTTTGTTCAGTTTCTGCGGTGTCCAGTAACAGATCCAAAAATGCTTTTCGCCGTTTCCCTTAAAAATTTTGCAATATGCACCGTTGAATTTTTAGGTTTAAGAATCATTGTTGCGCGAAAACGCTGGCCAATTATAAATACTTACCGTAAATCCCACTGCTGGTTTCTTCGTTGTCGTTGTTGGATGACTTTCCGGACTCTCTCCTCNTTTTTAGGTTTAAGAATCATTGTTGCGCGAAAACGCTGGCCAATTATAAATACTTACCGTAAATCCCACTGCTGGTTTCTTCGTTGTCGTTGTTGGATGACTTTCCGGACTCTCTCCTCTCCAGCTTACGAGCTTGAATCACCTATTAATTGTGCAATTGATAATAATAATACGTCTGAAACCCCATTTTGTACATTTTGAATTTTATAAAATTCATACTTCTTCTGTAAACCCCTTCATTGTTTGCAGGTAACTCTTTTCGCGAGTTGATATAGAATTCAGTTGATAGACAATTGGAAGACGAAGCCAAGGCTTTGTACTTTTGTCCAAAATAACCCTGCAAAATCTGCACATAAAATCGTAAATTAATATTTAATCTTTCACAAATAGTACCCTTGAACAAATGCCACTGTTTTTTTTCATTTTCGTGCTACTTTTGCTTACCCATTCACAGCGTCGATGTATTTTTTATTTGTTGTACTTGTTTGCGCATTTATCTTTTTTCCCATCGCCGTCTCTGTTTCAAATTAGATTTTTGTCCAAGTTTCAAATAATACGTTTCAAATAAATTCTATAGTGTACGTCTCCTACATTACTTTAATAATTGGGCTGCATTTTTTACCGCAAATGATGTCCAATGTGCATCTTGTTATATAAGGATAGATATTGAAGGACTGGTCACCAGCCCGCTTATCCTTCATTAAGCAATCCACTAATACGGACGCTTGCTCGTTAAAGACGGGCAGAAAGTCTTCCAAAATTTTGAAGTGAAAACTCGGTGTCAGTAGCTTTCGCCGAGTAAACCATTTCTTGCCTTCAAATTAGTTTCCCCACATTTAACATTACATAATCCGTATATAGGTTATGGGGTAAAATGAATAGTATTATTATTAAACATACGAGGAGCCGTGAGTAATCCAGTTCCAAGCCAGGCATGAAGCAAGCTGTACTCATATTTGCCCTTGTCAATGTGGTTTGACGTGGATAATAATTTCTGTGAGTAAACAAATGATAGCAAATCA
>JAHZNF010000844.1:0-14425 GCA_027744215.1 Troglopedetes dispersus
GGTGTGTTGTGTGAGTCGAGGTCGGTCATTGAGTTATTCTCGGCGTGTCACGTCCTTTCAGTCGCGGTAATCATAATAATGACAGTGGTAATGACGATGACGACAGCCATAGACACAGGAGAGGACGATGACATTTTTTTCCGAGCTTTT
The DNA here is from genome assembly GCA_027744215.1 of Troglopedetes dispersus. Classification (NCBI taxonomy): domain Eukaryota; kingdom Metazoa; phylum Arthropoda; class Collembola; order Entomobryomorpha; family Paronellidae; genus Troglopedetes; species Troglopedetes dispersus. The sequence continues at coordinate 151 of JAHZNF010000844.1, forward strand.
TTCCGCTCTTCCTTTTGGCATCCATGTGTTTTGTTGGAGAAAATGAGGAAAAAAAACTATGCTCCACTACCACCGTAAATGCAGATATTATGCATTGCTTTTTTCTCTTATGAATCTATATATTTTTTTTTAGTTTCAAAGTTTTTTTTTCACGCAGACAGCAGCAGACTATTTTTTTGCAGGAACGATCATTGAATGCCTCCAAAGATTGTAGTAGTTAATATGCCTGTAAAAATTCTGTGGACATGTGGTCCTCCGAGAAAAATTATATTAAAAGGAGCACACAGGAGCCTGACGTGGAGAGATTAAGTTAGTCTCGAGCGTTACGTAAAAGTTAGCTCCTTTTCTTTTTTTCAGAAGACATTCATTCATTTTTTTTCATGCAGACAAGCAAAAAAAATATTTTTTGAAGACAAAAAAGCTATCCTTTATTTCGCTATTATGATAACTTTAAAAAACTAGAAAGTATACTATGTTCAATTTTTTGGCTGCAGACTTTCCTCCCCTCTTTATTTTCTGGTTATCAGGAAGAAAATACTCGTATAATAATAGTAATGCGAAATAATACACATATATCTAGTGTCTCATCGGTTTTTCTGGTCTGGTCTTTTTTTGGTGGAGCAGAGGAGGCGGTGAGTTCTTTTTTTTTGGTATTTTTGGCGGTGGTCTGGTATTATCATCGGCACCACCACCATCATTACCAACAACGCGAGGACTGCGAGAAGAAAAAAAATCTTGCGTGTATGTGGAATGTGCGAGTCTCATAAAAAAAGTTTTCTCTCGAAAGTGAACAACATGACTCCTGTGTGTGCTTTTTTTTCTCGGTGCAAAAAAATCCTTACAAAAGTACACTAAAGTATTACTACATACAAGATCATAGTAGTGTGGGTGGTATAATGGTCCTTAAATTTTTTATCACCGTCACGGGCAAAATATATATGTATCTATGTATGTGTGTACAAAAAAATCCTTCCCGTGAAAGAAGTGATGATGATGATGACAACGACGATCATGTTGATTTTTTTTGTGTGTGGAGCAAATGTTCTCAACATTCCTCTCTGATAAACCAGGAGAGAGGAGAAAACGTATTAATGGTTGCTGCAATAATAATAGCATTTTTTATCGAAGCCAGAGAGTCAACCAAGATATCCATTTTCTGGGAAAAGATATGTTATTCGCAACAGGACACACGACCCAATAAGCTGTGTTTTTTTCTAAGGATAAGGGAGCAATATTATTGCACACACACAAAACTTCCTGTTCCAGACCACCAGCAACAGACAAAAAATGTGCGCGCACACAGAGACCAAGAGTAAAGAGAGTTCACTCCACTTTCTCCCTTTTTTTGTATTTTCTTGTCCACAACAAGAACCACAGAGACTGACGAGAGAGAAGAGAAGAAAAAAATAGTCTCAACGAGGCCTGCTGCTGCCTTTTGACTATTTCGTGGTTTGCTCTGCTGAAACGACACAGAGCCAAAAAGTCGTGAGGCAAAATATGGCAAAAAAGTAGAGGAGAACCAAAAAACTTGTTATAAGAAAAAATATATTTATACTCACACACACATTTACTTTCCACTTTCCAGTTCCGCACACCCGGAGTATATATTTTTGCACACACACACACATTAAAAAAGAGTGAATGTACTTCGTAAGTAAGGTAATGTCTTTTCAACTTGAAAACCTCACAGTTTTTGGAAGGAGAAGCTGTGTATAAAAGGAAACTTTCACTTCTCACATGTGCCTCCTCGCCTGAAGTTTTTTTTTGGGTTCTGGCAAAATATGAAAGCTGAAAAAAAACAAGAAAAGGAAAACTTTTTTTTTCTAGAGTTCAATATCAATACGTCTACTTGAAATATATGAAAAAAGCCATGTTTCCCCTTTTCTTCGCAAGGCACCCTTTTACAACCACACCAACGCACTTACTAAAATGTCTCCAAAAAGTCTCTCCAAACTTTAATGCGTAGTAGAATATACATTATACCTAATATATCTTATAATAATATTGCATTATCCAAAAAAAATCCTNCCACACCAACGCACTTACTAAAATGTCTCCAAAAAGTCTCTCCAAACTTTAATGCGTAGTAGAATATACATTATACCTAATATATCTTATAATAATATTGCATTATCCAAAAAAAATCCTGACATATAGTATTAGACCAAAACGATAAGACTTTTTTTAAAAAGACGAAGAGGTAATAAAAAAGGGACTAAAAAGGGTACTTGGGTCTACTTAAAAGCATGCTTTTGATTTCCGCACACACTCACAATCGACAACCACCGATATTATTGACATGAAACCAAAAAAAATTGAGCAGATACATACTTACTTCACTATCTTGATTAACTAAAATTTCTTTGATATACACCTTTTGCACTATGAGCTACAACACGGCAAAAATCGTTACGGCGCACCACACCATCATCATCTTTATTAGCTCCTATTGCCATCACTGATGAAGCAAGCTGCACCATTTTAAATGCGTGTGACGGTTGAGTTCCTGCTGAAGAGGTGTTTTTGGTGTTGCGTTGTGTAGAGTCGAGTTAAGCAATATTCTACAATGTTGTGGGTTGCTTTTGCATGCTTCTTTCTGGCTGACAGGAACGTTAGGTTTGGCAAGCTTTCAGGAACTTGGTTCTCTGTTGGTTTTTGGCCTATTTCCTCCAGAAAACTTTTTTTCCCGTGATTGGTAGTTATTATCGTCGTCGACATCATCACATATCATCATCTATTTCTCACATATTTTGGTACAGCAGAGACCATGGTAAACTATTTTCTCGTATTTTTCTATATCAAATTATAGGACAGAGCAAACAATCTTTAGTTAAGAATAGATAAAAATCCTTTCTGAAAACATGGCGGACGTCGTGCAAGTCTTAAAAAATGAATGACTAATTGTCCATTCCCGAATTATTAATATTTTGTGCGTAAAGAATTTTTAAAAGAAACTTATGCGCAAGGTTTTGCAACTTGACTGGAAGAAGAACACAAAAAATTACTGTGAGTGCGACTGAGTCCGTTTTTTTGCACGCACAAGACAATATTCTCGCAGGAAGAAGACAATAATAAAATATGTCCACAGAAAGGAGTTTCAGTCACAGTCAAACTCACATTTGCATATATGGAGAAAAGTAATATTATATTACCCACAAAAAATCCATAATCTTGTTGGCACCTTGATCATCTTACTCATTTCTTCTCTGGCAACTAAGTAAGATATGCGTCTGCATTATTCTCAAAATATAAAGATCGGGAAGTGCCCCTCCTGTCTCCATCATAATAAATTGATTATGGAAATGGAAATATGGCCAACAAAATGTATAAAACACATATATCACTATTTTTTACCTGACAAAAAAAAGTACATTATCTTCTCCATTTTCTTTCTTGGCATTTTCTCCAACTCGAAGAAGAGAAAAAGATCATGTCTCATGTGCTTCCCTGACTATGTCAGATTCTGGAAAAAAAGAGCCTGGAGAGGGCTAAGAAACATATGGCACACCACTTACTTATCTTCCTTGTGTAGGTAGATAAAATTTGGAATTCACAATAATAAAAAATATATAAATATAAAAAAAATCCCACGCAAAAATGCCTCCAAACACGCACAAAACTTTCTGGCAGGACCAGACAGAAAGTAAGGGAATATAAAAGACAGGAAAAATAAAAGAGCTGTGCTTTCTCGGAGAGAAGTATATTTTAACCATAATCAGTTTTAAGAGAGACATTTTGCGGGAAGAGAGCTTCTTGCCAACCATGAGATATGGCTAAGTGATGGTAATGATGATCGACGAATGACGCTACCACAGAAAAAAACGTACCACACACCAGGATTATTCTTCCTTTGTGTCCTCGTGACTCAAGAATATATATATATATAAAATAAGGACAGAAATTGTCGTGAAGCAATGAAGCTAAAAAAGAAGATATAAAGTTGAGAATGAGAGGAGACTCCTTCACAAAAAATATATAAAAGTTTACCTCTTGCTGCGTCCCTTCCCTTTGGATTTCCTTCCTGCGACTCCATTCAGACTTCTTTCTTTCTTTTTTTCTGGAGACAATTTTTGCTACAAGAACATCTTATGTGGAATCCTTGTTGGGATTTTTTTGGCAATGACATTGACTTTCATCTACATAGATGCTGAAGAAAGAGGAGAAAGATGTACTCAAGTTAAGTGCACTTAATAATGGTAAAAGATGTGGAGAACGGAGTTTTCTCCTTAACATAACACTATGCCTAAGCATACTTAGGAGAGAGGCTATTTTTTTTGGCGAAATTATTATGAAGATGAGTTGAGCATCCGTATTTATCTGTTTCTAGTTTTTATTTGTGACTTAGCCTTAACATTGTGGGACCAGATGAAGCCATATGTATTTCATGTGGTAATAATCATAATAACTTTTGCACTAACTTGGACAAGTAAGTGTTTTTTTTCTTTTGTGTGGATATATTTAATAATAATCTTCCCGAGGGTTTACCTAAAACATGTATTTTTTCATATGAAAAGTGTTTGTTTGGGTTTTTTCTCAATTTTTTTAAGTGAAAAGAATGCAGACCATTAGATTAAGTTTTCTGGTGTGTTATTTGTGTGAGGAGACTCCTTCACAAAAAATATATAAAAGTTTACCTCTTGCTGCGTCCCTTCCCTTTGGATTTCCTTCCTGTGACTCCATTCAGACTTCTTTCTTTTTCTGGAGACAATTTTTGCTACAAGAAAATCTTGTATGTGGAATCCTTGTTGGAATTTTTTTTGGCAATGACATTGACTTTCATCTACATAGATGCTGAAAAAAGAGGAGAAAGATGTACTCAAGTTAAGTGCACTTAATAATGGTAAAAGATGTGGAGAACGGAGTCTTCTCCTTAACATAACACTATGCCTAAGCATACTTAGGAGAGGGGCTATTTTTTTGGCGAAATTATTATGAAGATGAGTTGAGCATCCGTATTTTTCTTTTTCTAGTTTTTATTTGTGACTTAGCCTTAACATTGTGGGACTAGATGAAGCCCTATGTATTTCATGTGGTAATAATCATAATAACTTTTGCACTAACTTGGACAAGTAAGTGTTTTTTTTTTCTTTTGTGTGGATATATTTAATAATAATCTTCCCGAGGGTTTACCTAAAACATGTATTTTTTATATGAAAAGTGTTTGTTTGGGTTTTTTCTCAATTTTTTTAAGTGAAAAGAATGCAGACCATTAGATTAAGTTTTCTGGTGTGTTATTTGTGTGTCTGAAATGTGAATGCACCAGTGAACCAAACTTTTTAATGCCTTTTTTATTCCGTCTTCTTTCGTAAAGCGAGTGCGTCTTCTCTGATAAATGAGTTGATACTTGTAAAAAAGTAATATTTTTTCCTATTCTTCTGTTCATAATTCCACGTTCAAGACTTTAACTCCTTCTTTACTGCCACAAGAAGGAACGCGAGAAGAAGAATGGTCAAAGTCGCTTAATAACTTGCTTGTCTCAAGTCAAGCTCAAGGTCTTGTGGCTTTACCGAAAGAGAAAATAAAAAAAGTGCGCCAGAAAAAATACATCTAAAACGGACGCAGAGCACGAGCCAGTCTTGGCTTCTTCAACAAGGAACTGTAAAAAAAGAAGAAAAAATGGAAGCAAAACGAAAAGGAGAAAGCCTCCATAAACAAGATTCCTGGATTATTTAAAAAAAAGGTGCGTATACGAAAGTAAGTAGTTCATGAACACAGTACCTCCAAATATGGACATACTTTCTTCTTTTTTTTCATTCATTTATATTGCATAATTCTGAAAAGGAGATATATTTTCTTCAGGTTCATTTTAGTAGCATCTCCCATTTGTAGGTACACAGTAGTAGGTAAGCTATTTTTTCACCAAATTGCTACAAGCTCTGGAAAAGCTAAGAAAATGCTGGTATTGTGCTCCACGCTTCCCTTTTCAATCCTTCCGCATTACTTCGTACAAAAGACTGAGGATTTTCATCGGTTTCAAGAGTGTACATCTAAAACGGACGCAGAGCACGAGCCAGTCTTGGCTTCTTCAACAAGGAACTGTAAAAAAAGAAGAAAAAATGGAATCAAAACGAAAAGGAGAAAGCCTCCATAAACAAGATTCCTGGATTGGTTAAAAAAAGGTGCGTAAACGAAAGTAAGTAGTTCATGAACATATCTGTAGTAGTACCTCCAAATATGGACACACTTTTTTGGTTTTTTCATTCATTTATATTGCATAATTCTGAAAAGGAGATATGTTTTCTTCAGGTTCATTTTAGTAGCATCTCCCATTTGTAGGTACACAGTAGTAGGTAAGCTATTTTTTCACCAAATTGCTACAAGCCCTGGAAAAGCTAAGAAAATGCTGGTATTGTGCTCCACGCTTCCCTTTTCAATCCTTCCGCATTACTTCGTACAAAAGACTGAGGATTTTCATCGGTTTCTTGAAAAACTTCATCCGTGTATTTTATATACTACCTTTGGGGAGAGTTGCTCCAAGCTGGAGACTTGGTAAAGCATAAAAACGGGAGAGAATAAGGAAGCAGAGGTTATTTTTTTCAGGCTGGTCGGTCTCCTCTCAAATAAAAAAAATCTGAGGAAGTTTCTTGTCTGCCCTGCACAACACACTGTGAAAGCGACTCAGGGAGTCTTTTGAATTAGTAAGAAATTTTCAGACATGGTCATGGCTCCTCCGAAAAAAAAACTTTCTCTTTTCCACTTCCTCCTTTTATATACTTTTTTAGAAGACAACCAAAAAAAAACTTTTACTTCTCGGCCCACACACAAAGAATAAGAGAGAGAGAAAAGAGAATATCTTCTTCTTCGTTGAATTCATGGTGATATTGTAATCTGAGATGCGCTTCCTCGTTAATTAATCCATTATTTATTAACAAGCCATTAGCCTCCCAACCCAAAACTGCATGGCTTCTCTACTCTCTCAGAATATCTTCTTCTTGGTTGAATTCATGGTGATATTGTAATCTGAGATGCGCTTCCTCGTTAATTAATCCATTATTTATTAACAAGCCATTAGCCTCCCAACCCAAAACTGCATGGCTTCTCTACTCTCTCTCTCTCTCCTCTTTTTCTTGGCCATGTTAACTGAGGACTTGAAAGAGATAGAGTTTCTTCTTCCTTGCGCTTTTCAACTGCAGTGGAGTAAGCAATTTAGTTCTTTACCATTGTTTCAATTTTCTCTGTGTGTGTGGGAGGAAGGATGTAATGAATTGGGAATGAGAAGGAAGGAGTGTTGTGCAAGGTTTTACCTCATAAAAATTTTATTGGTTTGAAACTCTCCTCAAACCAGTTGACACGTGTCATGGAAGGCTCGAGTAAAAAAATATGGAATTATCCTTATCAAAATACTATTTTTAAATAGTAAGTTTAAATAAGCTGCTGGCTTATCTTATATCGCTACTTTCATTGTTACAAATGAAGCATTTGCACGCCGACATGTATTGGGATTTGCCAGGCGAATCCAGAGTAACGGAGGTACAAGCTCGCAAATAACATGAAGTAAAGTAGGAAGGGGATAAACATATAGGTAATTCATATAAACTTTGAATTGGTGTTAATTTAAAGGTTAAGAAAGGTCAGTATCCAATAAATCTTAACATTTGTAAATTGTGTGCATGCAAATGTACTACGCCTGTCTTATTGTGTATCATCTTTGTTTTTCATCGCACCTCTTCATGTGAAATTTCTCACGAGACAATCGATCACAATCCGAAAAAAATACTCAGTAGTTCAATTCCACCAAATAGTGGAAGCAAGCCTGTTAAAATTTATTTCTTATCTTTCAAGGTGAATTTTCCCCCGCTGAGCTCAAAATTCACTAACTTGTTTTCTCCCTTGCGTGCGGACATGGACCCAAGACAGGATCTTCACCACCTCACTCATAGCAATCCATAATACATTGTTCCACTCAAAACCAAATATCGTTTTCTAGAAACTTGTGGAATCCCTTATCCCCCAAAAATATACTCAATTCAAGAACAAAATATTGCAGACCACACCACCACCTCAGCTACGAAAAAAATTTCTGACCTCAAATACATACCTACTAAAGCCAGTAGTTTTCTGTGGGCATCATCCAACCAACCAATCAAAGAAGACGGCGAAATGCCGAAGAATAGCCTCTAACAAAAAAAAACTCAACACATACAATCATAATATATAAGTCATATAACATCATAGCACTTACTACCAACCAACTAACACATACTTTTCCAAAAAAAAACCTCACAAAAGGCACACCAACAACCATCGAAGCAAACCACCTTTACAATATATATATATATTTTCATTCTTCTGTGTTCTCTCTCTTTTCTTATCTCGAATTTCCGGAAAAGATGAGCTTTCTTTTCTTATTTCTTGGAGCGATTTTATCCCTTTTTTTCTCCTTCCTCGCCTTCCACTTCAGCTCAGCTTTGGATGAAGGTAAAGAAGAAGAAAAAAAAGGTGAGTGAGTCAGACAGTGCGCTCCGCTGATTTTTTTTCTTTCTCACTTTTTTTATATTAGTCTTTTACTATATTGCTCCTCTGTGGGGTACGTGTGCACAAGAAAAAAAACTTTTTTTTTCATAAGAAAGGTAATATCCCAGCAAATAATGGTGCTTTGGATGTGTTCACGGCAAAAAATATAAGACTTGCTCTAGCCAACCAACAACTCTGTTGTTCCTTGTTCACTTTCTCGGATAATTCCCTTTTTTCTCCAGATTCCCTTTTATCGAATGAAGATACATGTACATAATATCGAGGGTACTGGTATATATGTCTATTGGTGAGCATTTTTATCTGGTGCATTTCTCATACCCACAAGTGATTTAAGGTATCCTCATGAATGAATGGAATGGATGTGTATGAAAGGTGTCTATTAAACTGTCATATATTTTCCTCACAGGCACATACCATAACCACGAAGGTGGTGACAAGCTGAGGAGGAGAGACAGATGAAAGTGACAATATTAAGAAAAGTATTTCACTTTTCGTTTGCTTTTCTTCGCGTTTTATCGCCTATCCACAATCCATATTGCCAGCATTTCTTTGTCGACATTATTTTAGCCTCGACAACGCTTATTGTTTCATATGTCTGGAAACAAGAAGCGAGACGCAACTTTTATGCATTTAGTTATTACTAAAAATCCACCGAAAGGTTTAAACGAACTCAAATCGAATCAAACTTTATAATTAAACTGTCATATATTTTCCTCACAGGCACATACCATAACCACGAAGGTGGTGACAAGCTGAGGAGGAGAGACAGATGAAAGTGACAATATTAAGAAAAGTATTTCTCTTTTCGTTTGCTTTTCTTCGCGTTTTATCGCCTATCCACAATCCACATTGCCAGCATTTCTTTGTCGACATATTTTAGGCTCGACAACGCTTATTGTTTCATATGTCTGGAAACAGGAAGCGAGACGCAACTTTTATGCATTTAGTTATTACTAAAAATCCACCGAAAGGTTTAAACGAACTCAAATCTAATCAAACTTTATTTTTTGGAAGGACGTCCGAGATCACAAAAAGGATTTTTTTTACGGAAGGGATTTCACTTGCTTTACTTCAATGTGTTATCGTTTTATGTCATTAGAATTGAAATCGTAGATTTTCTAATCACAATTAATTGTAAACATTTGATAATAGTGAATAAATTCTTGCCCTTGTAGTTTCATTTGTGGATCATTGTGGAAGGTTGGTCCGTTTCTCTTCCAACATTTTCCAAGTATGTCAGCAGCTCGTGGCTGTGCACTTGGATAAGTCACGTGGTAGTCTTTTCCGGCAGGAATCCCGTCAAGTTCATGAAGAAATGTTATGTGCAACAGTGATCCACCGCGATTTTGCAGTGAACCATTCTTCCCCATGACCTGTCAAAAAACCGTTACATAAGTCTCAGGGTAAACATTTGATAATAGTGAATAAATTCTTGCCCTTGTAGTTTCATTTGTGGATCATTGTGGAGGTTGGTCCGTTTCTCTTCCAACATTTTCCAAGTATGTCAGCAGCTCGTGAGTCTCAGGCTGGTCTAAGGTTACACTCAGGAGGATCAACTTTGGATGGCTTTCACTGGGGATTGCAAAACTTTGATACACTTGCACTAAGGAGCTTGAAATCTATCAATTGGCCTAATGAGTAGGTAGTCAAAAATCCATCATTGACTTTACACAAAATTCAGGCAAAACCAGTAGGTATAGAAGGGTGGCAATAAATTGCAACCAGGCTGATCAGCATAATCTTCCGAAAGCCTGAATGTGTGCAAAAAATTACTTTCGCCAATATATCCACCACTTTGAGCTGAATGTTTTGTTTATCCTTTTTCGATTTTGAGCAAAAAAATATACAATGCTTTCTTGGAAAGTTAAGGCTCCGATGCAACATTACCTCTTTCCTTATCCTTTTCTCCATGTTTTCTAACCATTTTCTTCTTCCCCTTTTCCTTCTTCTCGAAACCCATAAAGTAGCATTTTATTTTTTTTTCCTTTCTTACATATCCCAACAAACTCTCCAACTAAGGTTTGTTTTCGGTTATCAGTAGCTTAGTAAATTCCAAGAAGGAAAGAAACATAACATCTCCTCTTCGGATAACGGTGATGGTGCTGCTTATGATGGTCATTCGTATTCCAATGATTTGAACAAGAGTAAACGTAAAAGGTAATATATTGATCATTCCTTTTCTTTCCTTCGAGTATCTACGTAGATCTTTGGAAGTATAAATAATGCAGGACTTCTCCTGTGCTCCACAAAAATAGAAGAAAAGTCTAGTGTATCACTTCCCCGTATTATTTGGACAAGGACATTGTTATTGGTTTCGGGGTTTTCCGTATTTCAAGTTTCCTTGAGAAACACTTACCTTCATCTTCCTTTCCCAAATCGACATCCTTTTCATTTCCTTATGCTAACCCATATTTTATCTTGGGTTGTTGATTCTTTTTCCCTTTTCTGATAGCTTTTCTTTCTTTCAATGACCGAAAAAAAGCATCAAGGATAAGACAAGAGCTCCTGCTCCTTTTTTATCCATCTTCTCCGCAGAAAGATGATCGTGCTCTAGCGAATGTTGATCTTATGTTTGTGGGTAAGTGAGTGAATCTATATATATTATTTTGATGTTTGTTTTCGCTACTTTCTATTTTTTTCTACCTGCCACAACACAACCAGAGAAATTGTCAAAATAAAAAAAGGAACAAGAAGAAGTGTGCCTATCCGGTTTCCGTTCTGTCTCCAAAGTCTCTCTCTCTCTCACAACTGTCTTATCTGAACTGAAGGGAGTTTGGTGAAAAAAGGGAGAAATGTGTGGAGAAACAAAAAAGAGAAAATAAAAGTTGCTTCCACAGAGAATACAAAATAGAAAAAGTGACTGCGAAAGGTTGCACTTCTTCTTATTGCTTGAATCCAAATGGCAACAAAATGGATCGATAAAGAAAAGAATGACGTAAGCTCCAAATGTCATTGCCACTGAAATATAAAAGAGGTCTTGTAGAAAGATTTTAAAAATTAAAGTTCCTGCTTCAAAGTGGACAAGAGGAGATTCTTTTTTTTGGCAACCACTTCAATTTTTATTGTCGTTGTTAATGAGTGAAAACCTTTTAGGTTTTCCAAGACTTTACTGTGCACTTAGTAATTTGACAAATACATAATTAGTCACCACAATTCGTATCTACCATCCTCATAAAATTACATATAATAGTAGCCTTGTCTTGTCACATGACTCATCTGTGCTAATACACCTACCAAAAAAATCTCCACAAAAGTTTGCACATTTTGTTTTCTCGCCCCAGCCAATAAGCAGTACTTCATTGATGTAATGAATATTACTTGTGTCCAAAAGAATTCTCCAAAAAATGAGCAAAAAGGAGTGAGTAAAAGGATTTGATTTTTTTTTCAGTTCCTTTTTTGCTTCTAGTAATAATCATAATGATAATGGTAATAATTTGAGATGGCAGGATGTCAGCGGAGATAACAAGGTAACAACTCCCCGCTGAAGAGGGGCAAAACCAGTGAAGCTCGGCGAGGGTGAAAACATACAACACAAGAAGACACTTTTATTGAGAACCAAAGAGCCACTATTATTACTGAGGTATGTGTACCTAAAAAACTTGTATTTCCAGCGAAACAACGATTCTCTCCTATTTTTTTCAATAGTTATCTCGAAGACAAAAAAAACTGATTCTTCTCTACTCGCTGAACTGAAGCACGACCTCCAGCAAAAGAACATTCCTCAAAAAAATTATATGACAAGGAAGGATGGAAGGAGTGAGCCTGGATGCACCATAATATTTACATATACACACATGTGCTTGCATCCACTTTTGTTGTATCCCAAACAAAAAAAGGTTTTGCTGTCATGAACTCTGCGCGCAACATTGAATTTTTTACCTCAAATCCTGACGTAAAACCTACCTAAAAATATGCACACACACGTAATACTTTAAGGTAATTTTGAGAATGTATCAAAATCACATCAGAGATCCATCTATTCTCATCTATCCACCTCAAAGGAAAAGGTGAAGCATTTCTACTTTGAAAAAAAAAGTAAAACACGAAGAAGTGAAGTGAAACCAACCCTCTCTTAACACCAAAAACATATCATCTCATTATGCTTCCCGTCTCCATTTTTAAAAAACGAAGTAACCATCAAAAAGCAAAAAAGGGGTGGAAAAATAAAAAAAAAATCTTTCTTTTTGAAGATGATGATGGAATCATGATGAAAATAGTGTGGTGGAGTGGAGGAGCAATTGGACTTTAGCTAAAAGTAATAGTGAGGTTAACATGAATGTGAAGTTAAGAAAGAGGGAAAAAAAGAATTATTAAAAAAGGGGAAGTTTCCTTGCAGTAATAAATTTATTTTTTTTCACTGTGTGCACCGAACTCTACTCTCTTTATTTCTGAGCTTATCTTCTGCTCTTTTTTTAGTGTGTTTCGGGGGCCGAACCGTTTTCGACGTTTGGTGTGTTGTTTATAGCTCGAAAATAATAAAATGCGGACGACGATGAGCATTCGAGGAGGAGAAAACTTTTTTCCCTTATTTAGTCGCGTTTTTTAAACCCAACTTTTTTTACTACTTAACCTGGTTCAATTTCATTATTACTACATAGAAGAGAGAGACTTGCTCATGATGATCAGAAGGAGAGTGGAACAAGTGTGCACATTTAAATGAAACGAGTTGTATTTATTGCGGAGGGGACGGACCGGATGAAACCCCTCTCTTGCTCTTTTAAAGGATTTTTTTGGGGGAATTTTCAAATCCAATTAAAATGGAAGCAAAAATTGCAGTTGTTGTGTGGAGAGTTCAGTGGTAAAAAAATGTTTGCTCATTTTATGCATATGGCTTCACTTCACTTCACTCAGTCAGTTTTTTTGCTCCATGTCTCTACATATTGCCAGGAGCAGGGAACACTCCTCTTTTTGTTACAAATTGAAAAAAAATTGTAATAATATTCTACGCATGATTATACTTTGTACTTGGGTTTAGTTTATTCTTTTAATTTGAATACGGAAGTTATGTGTGTGCGTAAATTGGAACGGGTCTAGTATATAACTTAGTTCGAATAAGGGCTCTTCTTTTTTCTTCTCCAGTCTCATTTTTTGCTGGAATTTAATTGGGAACAGATGAGATGATGCTTTTGTTAAATTTTTTAATATAAATGCCATTTCTCTAGTTCAGATTGAATACTTGTTACGAATTAGTTATTTCAATTATGCAAAATAATATCACATGGACAGGTGAATTTCACAAGTTTTTTGAGCAACGAAATAATAATTGTGAACAATAGTTGTCTATTGTTCAAAGATTCAAAATTGTGGAGTGCACAAGAATTGAGCTTTGCAAAAGTGAATTATGAAATGAGCATACGTTTCTCCACAAATCATTTTTTGTAGCATGCGTGATCCATATATTTAATATACTTTTTTTGTCGGAACTCTGGACAAAAAAGGCCCTTGAACTCTGGCGCGTTCGTTCTTCTTCTTTTCTCAATATTTCATTTTATCTCGGGTGAAATAATCGGCAAAGCCTAAGCGGCCCAGATAAGGAAGAGCAAGTCTGCAAAAAAAATGTGGTCATTTTACTCTTCCATGGTCGCGCAACGCATATCACGACGATTTAGATAAAGTTGAAAATTTTGGAGAATGAAGAAGAAGAATGCAGGAACGATGAAGAAGAAGAAGAGTGTAATGCCTTCAACAAGTTCGCCATCAACCCATTTTTATTCTCTGTTGTGCTGTTCGCTGTCGACGAACAGATAATCATCATTCCAGGCATGCTTCTCATTTTGAAGAGAAACAAGGCAATAAAGTA
>JAHZNF010000845.1:0-10914 GCA_027744215.1 Troglopedetes dispersus
GTCTCTGTGAAAATGAGTCTGAACTGATTTGAGCATTGGCCATAAATCACCCTTTTGAAAATCATCCTCCTCCTCTTCCATCTTATCATTTTACCTCGTGATGATCACGATGATGATCTTTTTTTTCGCGAGTACTTTTTCCACACTTAAGTGATTTCTACGGAGGATTTCCATGGATGAATTCATCCATCCATGTATCCTCCACATTCACACATCTGAGATGAGAAAAAGAGGAGGTATTTCCCCATTTCTCCTTCCTTCCGTGTTTACTCAATCTGGTCGCGATTATTGGTCGCTTTATTCCAGATAAAGCATATGCTCAACAAAAAAAAGATTTTTGGGTTGTTGTTGTGAAGGAACGTCTCTCTCACAACGGGGATCACTCAAGCATAGCGGAAGTACATGCAGGGTAGCCTGGATGGCATAATGGGCTGTAATAAATGGCTCAAAAGGGAGGGCTCCATTTCACCACGACAAGCATCATCCTTTTTTCTACCTCCACAATTTCCCGGGAGAAGGATTCTCTTCTATATGTGTGCATCTATCTTTTTTTTCGTTGACTTCACAACTGCACCATACCTCTCCATAGTAGCTAAACGGGGAAACGGGGGAGCCAATGGGAAGCCTCTGGTTCTTCACTTTCCCGGAGAAGTGGAGGAAACAAGCGTCTCCCACATAAGTTCAAAATCATATAATGTCTACGTACTTTATAACATTTTGTGTGCATCTTGTTCCCCGTTGATCATCATGCACAACTTGTGTGTGCAGAAAGAGATCTTCGGGAAAGCTCAAATCATTTCCAGACCATCAACAAGCAAAGCGCTTGGAGAAATCACAGAGGAACATGGAAAACGATGAGGATGTTGTGAACGACACAAAAAAGATATGTTTTTTTCGTCTCAGAGAAACGGAGAAATGGAGGAAAGCACGATTCTCCTAAGATTCTGCGTCTTTCCCATTTCTCTTGTCACTTTTTAGTGTTTTCCATCGTGTCACGAAAGGAATGGTGCGAATTGAATCGTAAATTGAGGGGAAAAAATGAATTTCTAATGAAATGAATAGAAAAGTATTTTGAGTAGTACATACATAGTAGTTGTAGTAAACTGCTTTCTTCAAAAAATGCGTTTGACATAAGTAATGTTTCTAAAGAAGGTATGAGTTTTATATGATACATCTGTGCACTCCTTTGATTCGGACTGGATAGACGAAGGAGAAGCATCAAATCAAATCAATATTGGGCTCATTAGACAGTCCATTTGTTCACATCAAAAGCCTCAATATGGCTCACTTAACTCAATCTTGTGCGTGCTCCGTTCCCACCCAAAAACACTCCTTTTTTCAACCAGCCCCCACTCAGATGAAGGAGAGAAAAAACTTTTCAAAATATAAGTATGTACCTATTTGTGAATTTTTTTTCTTATTTTTGTCACCCGAAAAGGAGAATAAAGATAGATCATAAATGTATACGTACGATAAAGATTCTTTTTTATCTGGAAAAAGGTCGTGTCACTTTGGATTTATTGTTGTATAAAAATATATACGTGATATTATGAGTAAGTGCTCCATAAATATGAAAGGTTCATATATCTGGAGAACTTTTTTTTTGGTGACTTGATTTGATTTACTTTTTTTCACTCAGTCACTCCACTCATCTCTCTCAAGTCACTCAG
Source organism: Troglopedetes dispersus (assembly GCA_027744215.1). NCBI lineage: Eukaryota > Metazoa > Arthropoda > Collembola > Entomobryomorpha > Paronellidae > Troglopedetes > Troglopedetes dispersus. The sequence goes on from JAHZNF010000845.1 coordinate 1,671, forward strand.
TTCAGAGGAAAAAATATGGTGGATTGATTGAGTCAAGTGAGTTGGCTCAATTTGAGGGACAATTGAGAGCAAATTGGTTCCGTAATGAGATGCTTCTTCTCCGACATCATCAGCATCATCACACACGGGCTACAAATTCTCGCATAAGCTCAAGTGTGTGTGTGTGTGTGTGGGAGTTGAGTGAGATGTGAGAAGGGGAGTTGAATTGAAAGGAGAGCGTTTTCCCAACCCACATTTTTCCCGTGTAATAATATTATCTCTCTTGTAATATTATTTTTTTATATATGTGTGAGTAAAAGTTTTTTCTCTATTCAAGTTTTTCTTTCTTTGTTGTCACAATTTTTTTTTTCCTATTATTTTTATCAGTCCCATTTTTTTCTTGTTTTTTGTAAAGTGGAGCACCAGTACAAAATGCCCTTGACTTGATGGACACTCGCTCACAATAAAATACCTAATAATAACTAAAAATACTACTTATTTATATGTACCTATCTTAACATTCTAGATTAAATCCAGAGTTTCAGGATTTTACCGTGAGAGATGATAAGTCATGTTAAAGAAGATCACTCACACTTGATAAAACATTTTTTGAAAATCAGGAAAATAAGGTGTACTAATTTCCAAGTCATGTTTCATTTCCGACGTTAATTACCATATCCACCAGCTCACCCGTGTGACAGGTTAACACTATCTTTTACAGGTTTTCTGTCGTGGAAACTAAAAGTTGAAATGAATCATTTCATTTCTAAAGTCAAGGTCAGTAGATATCTACTAGTACAAAAGAAGCCTTTAAATTACTGGACATATTTGCACATCAAAAGCGTAATTGAGTTGTTACCTTTGGCACCCAAAGTGGATACTATTTTTTCTGAATTTATTTGTGAAACCGGTTAGTTCCTATCATAACTTTTATAGGATTTTAAACAATGTCTGAATTATTTTTATTTAAAAAAGAGACGAAGAATGAATGATTCATCGTTTACATACTAAACACACATTTTATAAATAATTTGGCATGGTCGTTGTGAAAAAAAACGTGACGTGCATTTCCATCTCCATATACTTTTCTATAATTCTGTCTTCTTCTCCACCATCATCGAATTTTTTTTTCGGTAATAAAATTACCCCCTACATTTTCCAGCACATCTTTTCCATCAGCTTCTAATTTTCTACCCATTTTCCTGTTGCTAACCCTTCAAAGCAAAAATATATAACGTAGCGTAAACAAGATAACCAGCGAATGTTGTATGTGACCTGGCATGAATCAGTGAGTAAAAGGGTGAAGTTACTGGATATTTGACGAGACGCTTTTCAAATTAGGACCACCATTAAAAAAGGATCCTATCAGGATTTTATGAAAAGAGCCATCTCTCCAAGACAAAAATCTTGTGATGATGGAGCTTTTCAATCTGAAGAAGAGCTCCCAACAACGACAACTAATGAGCCTACGTTTTCCCATTTCTCTTGTGTCGTGTGTTTCTCTTTTCAATATACACGTATGTTTATTGCTGTCTTTTTAAAATCTTTATACAAAACAAGTTTGGGAAGGAAAATATTTTTTTCAAGCTTTATTTTTGTGAAAAGCATTTCATCATATCAGATGTAGACACTTCCACTCTGCACACGCGTGAGAAAAATAATATTAATGTTTTCCTTCTAAAATTACATGAACAGGACTGAAAGGCTTGTGCTCATTAAGTGAATATTATAAATCTTATTTCTACAAAAATCCGCTTTGCACCTCACTTTTTTTTGTACCGACCAAAGTCGCAAGAGAGCCAAAATAGAAATCGTGATTTACTGTTGGTGATCATCTCATGATTCACTTTTTGCACCCTGAAAAACATTTTAATGAGCGCATTAAATTTCAACGAGCTCAACGTATGGATAAATATTATGTTACGATGAGCAATAAAAAAAATTCTCTGGGAAGGGCCCAGACCCCGAAAATGTTTATTATTTATGCGACGTCACACAACACATGCATACTGGAAATGTAGATAAGCTTCCTAGAACATAGTAGTGGTGATAGCTTACTAAGATGGATGAGATTACGATGTGCTTACTGCATCACGTATTTTTTTATTATGCTCCATTGTCTCCTTTCTGTGAAGGTTTTCGACATTACTCCACCATTATATTTTACCACCGTAATGATCATGTAAATTGAGCCATTCGCCTTTTGTGTTGGTTGGACACACTCGAGTGAGTCTGTGTGTTCCCCCAAACGGGCTATTAGAGGCGAGGAAATGTCAGTCAAATGTCAGAACTGGCTAAACCAAACAAATCTGAATCAAAAACTCCCTTTTCTTTCATATTTACCTTGTCCAAACTCAACCTTCATTCATTTTTGCTCTTTTTTATATGATTTTGCACAAGTTTAGTATAAAACATAATAATAACAACGTAACTGATTACACCACGTCATAGCAGAATACAAACAAAAATGGACACACGTCTCCACTCTTGTTTCGCTTACCACAGCACAGTGGAGATGATGACGATGAGAAAGAAAAAAACCGTTTTATTAATCCGTGGTTGCATAGACAGCTTTTTTTTGTTGTCTTGTAATGTGAAGCGATTAGCTTAAATGTCTGGATAAAATGCTAATGGAGCTGGTGCAGTAAGGAAAAGAAGGGGTGATCTAATAAAAGTGTGCAATTTATTGGAGCAAAATGAGCTTGGTATTTTTGTGTTCCCCGAAGCACAAAAAAATGTTAAACGATTATAGTTGTAAAATAAACTCGTTTCATGTCCTCTCTCCTCACTTCTATGGAGAATGAGGACCAAACAACCACACAATGGAAGACCAAAAAAGTGACTCGGAAAATGCTAATGGGCCCATCAAGCTTTCATATAAAAAAAGGTTTTCTTCTTAGTTTTCTGCCTGTTTTGTCGGAAGGAGGAGATTCTTTGGAAAAAAGGTTATTGTTTGGGCCAGGATTACCATAGATGAGGTTTCTAGTTTCTGGAGCGGTGCATAGTGGCCTTGTCATAGATATCATAATGAGAGCAAATATATATAATTTTTTGAACACTTTTTTATAATATCCGTTTGTTTGGTTGGGTAAATTTTCTCTTGGTATCCGCAAGAATTCCCATTAAATCCCAGTCATTCATTCTTTTCTGCACAAAATATATATGAGCAAGGGTGCTTCCTGTGGTTCCGTTTTTTATTAATAATAAAAAGGTCATTTTGACTCCATTAGTGGTTCACTTCATGGAACCAATTTTTTAGGCATAAGTGTTTTCTTGTGATGATTAATGAAACCTTGAGTTAGATAATTTACTTAATTTTTTTTCTTCATATTAAAAAAAAAGAAACCATCGTTTAAGGAAAAAAATATGATAATGAGGAGGACAAGAAGAAACAATTTTGAAGAAAACCAGAAAAGTGAGCTTTTGTGTTTGAATGTCATATCGATATCACACTATCAACTCCCATCTAACACATGAGTGTTATCTAATCTAACATACCTTTTTATGTCGTGGTTTTTTTTGCATTAGATTGTAGTAAGATACTGTACATTACAAATTTATATGGCGAAGGAATTTTTTTCGCAGCTTTGCCAGAACAACAAAGTACAATATAAGAGCGCACTAATTTTATGCTTGTTTGGAATTGTTTATCCTTTTTGGTGGCTTCTTTATTGGATGGGTGCTCTTCATAAAGATACTTACAAACCACACGAAGAGGAAAAAAATGTGTCATGTCACACATTTGTCTCCCGTTGCCAGAAAGAAGAGTAGCTGTACGTAATATTTGTTTTAGTTGGCAGTGAACACGTTGATCTGCTTAGTAAATAATGTGATAACGAACATGGCCGCAGGGGGAATTCCCTCGCCTCAGTTTTGATAAAAATACACACATTTTCTCGGAATCCTATAGGCATTTATCTACAAAAAGCTTTCAAAGTAACTGGTAATGAGAAACTTTTCACGAAGGAGGAAATGGCGCAAATTTTTGCGGTAGAAGGAAAGGTGTTAATGTTCACGTTCACCTTTCAAAGAATCTTTTTTAAACAAATAAAGCACTTAACAATTCAAATGATTGCTTTTCTTTGTAAGAAAATTATAAAAAATGTAGAATTATAGTCCAATTAAATCGCAGTAGGTATTTATCTTCAACATTTTTTTGTCTTGTTTCAAAGAAAAGATGGACATTTTTTTGCTTAATTACGCTACACCACACCTTTTCCTCTCATCAATTGTTTAGTTTTTTTTCCAAAGTACGTAATAATGCTACTGATAAGTTGATTAATATCTGTCATAATTATACACCTTGTGCGACTCTGCTCTGAACTCGCAAGTTTTTCGTGTTTCGAATCTATGATTATCATTTACTACCAGCCATACGCAAAGGTCTTCTTTTTTTGCTTCTTCAAACAACCGGCTACTCTGTTATATATTTTTTTGTCTGACATGGGCAGAGTCTGCGCAACAGTCAGCAAAGTTTGCTGAGCAAACTCGTCAACTCTATCCAGAATATAAGATTATCATGGACAAAACATTAAACCGGTTTTTTTCTAGTGTTGTTAGACGACGATGATAACTACAAATGAAGAATTGTTGCTGTGCTGATTTTTTTGCGAGAATTACTCTCACACAAGATTTTCTGCCAGGTCGGTTGATTTTATTGTCTCGCCTCTGATCAAGTCAACGTCAATTCAGAAATTATTGAGCATTGTTGCTCATCCGAGCATATGTCGCCTCCACCAAATTCTACGCAAAAAAATTTGCAAAGAATTTTTTGGGATGCACATCACATACGTTTTTCCTTCCACCGTTCATTGAATGATGGATAGTTCGACTGAGACTTGCTAATAAGAGGTTGCGAGCCGGGAACGCGGCAGTAAAATATTATGATGAATACTATATTTTTGTGGTCATTAATAAAAAAACTACTTTTGCTCGTATGGTTTGTGGTCCTGAAACCTATTATCAAATTCTTATTAAAAAATTGATAATGCCATAAATAATGAAGGAAAAGACGTACGAATCATTAATACTTTTATATTACCTTGTAAATTCTACATTTGCCAGATAATTCGTGCTGAACTAGAAATCAGTCGTAAAAGTATTTTTTCAAAATTAGGTACACAATCTTTCTATTTAAGAAGACGCTAAATCGCACATAGAAATCTCTAGTTGAAAGTAGTATGATTAGAAGATTTTTATTGTTTATTTTGGAAAATGACTCGGAGAAGAAATCTCACCGTGAACAACCCGTCTGTCTTGATTAAAATATTGCCTCCCGACCTACTGCATAGAAGATATGATGAGTATTGTAATGAAAAGATGGAAAAATATATAATCTGTAATGTGTGCAATTATTTTTCTAAATCAGGTTTTCCTATTATTTCCAATCATATCCAATCTCACTCGCCGTCGATCGTAAAATCTGAGTAGGCAAAAGTGTGTGTGGACGCAGAGAAGGAGGAGTACGTACTTACTCACGGAGTATTTTGGATTATTATAAAAGTAACTTCATGTAAAATTAATATTACCATTTCATAGACGACCGGCCACACTCCAAAACAATACATATTCTTCAATGGTTACACTTCATTACAAAAATATAAATGCATTCAAAGCTAATCTCCATCTTCGTTAAAAGCATGGTTTTGCACAAGAGCCACTTCGTTTTACTTTTTCACTTCGTCACGAAAACTCGTTTGCTTTGTACATGCTCGCTCGGAGGGAGCAAGATAGCAATCAATCAGGCAAGGGAAAAAAGCTCTTGTCATGAAGCGTGCAACAAGGAGAGTCAAAGTTAGTCTCACTCACTTCGGTCGAACTGCCTTCATCACAAGAGATTTTTTCAGACGGAGCGGAGTAAAAGGGATAATAGTTCTTCGGAGAAAACCAATTTGTGTTTGAAGTATCTTCACGTAAACCTTAGAACATTTTTTTTTGTAGAGCAATTTTTTTTTCAGAACTAAATAGGTAGTGTGCTTGTATGCAGGTGTTCCAAAATATCAACTGTGTACATGTAATGTAGCTGTAGCAGGTTGCGTTGCTAAGATCACACCTACATGTAAGGTCGTTTCGGTCGTTTCAACTAGTCATTATAGTTTCTATAACCAATTGCCTTTCCTGACAATGTAGTCCTAAATATTCTAATAGGCAAATGCTTTGATAAATTTTAGTGGTGAATTTTTAAACAATTAATAATAATAACTGAATTTTTTGTGATACAAAATGTCTCAAGTGCACCTTATCATCAGAGTTTTAGTTGGGGTGTCAATTTTCCTAACATGTTATGTTCTCACAAGTGTGACCGGAAACAATTTTGTATTCGAGGACACTTTCGATGAAGATATCGAATTAGATGATGAGGCTCAACCACTTCCTTCTCCATTTCGGAGATTTTCCTTTTCTCCGTCGACAGAGCGGATTGTGACGGACATGCTATTCATGGAGATTGGTGTTCCACTTGATTTCAGTTATAATGAGAGTAGTGCTTTTGCTCTTCATGGAGACATTTTAAGTGCACCAGGATGTCCAAAGTAATTTGAAGATATAAAATATTACTTTTTGTCTTAAGGCAAGGACAAACAAATTAATTTATGATTTTTTTGTTCCCACAGATCAATCGAAGGACGACCCTGGGTTTATCATGGAAGTCCCCCCAAATGTTTCCTGGTTGGCTTCCAGGGACCATGTCCGTGGGGCCAGCGCATGTTCCGAATTGATAACTCGAAATATGGTGTGTGCAACTGTGACTGTTTTGCCCTTCCCTATTCAAAAGGAAACCGTCCTTCTTCACAGCGACCACTCTCGATAAGTAGCAGGCTTCCCACAATTAGTTCAAATGACATCTCCCAAAATTTGATACTACCCAGGCGCAGCAGACGAGGGATGCCTATGCCTCCCGCTAAGAAGAAGGACTGTGGCGATAAAGAACCAATTCCAATTTCTACCAGACTCGGAACAGATTCTCAAAGTAAACGGAATTCGGAAGGAGATCGATATCAGTTTTGTCAGTCCCCAAGCTTTGAGCGACTGGTTGTCTATGATCGGTTGCGTCAGGAGTGTTATCCAGTTTTGGACCAGGGGCCTTGCAACAAAAACGAGTGGCTTATTCGCAGCACTGACAGGAAGAATGGAGTGGAATGTGAGAGGAGAAAGTGTCACATGAACTATAATTACGGACAGACGGATTCAGGAGGGGCATTCAGCTACTTTGATTATAAAAATCAGGAATGCATAACTGTAAGACAATATATGTATTATATTCTTCATAGAAGATACATATTTGTGTGTAAGTATACATTTTTTAAAAACATTTTATGAAATTCGTATGATTGCGTTCTAAACAGGAAGTGTACGGCTCCTTAAAAATTTCCCATCAAGCTGGAGTTCTCGCGACCAGGACCATCTTTTGTAAAGACGGCGGAATGAAGTACAGTCATATATTGAAGACTTGCGTGAAGGACGTGTCTACGCAGCACAACTTCAATCTAAAGGTCATAGGATAGGAGAGAAAAAGTGAGCACTTCGGATCGTAGAGTCAACAGTTTGCAGCTATTTTTGGGGCGGCTGAAGGTAAGCGCTACCCTGCGGTATCAAATTGTGGGAAGAAATTTTATTATGTACAAATGTAATACTCAAAAAATAGTGAAGGATGACTGAACATGTACGTACACCATTTAAGGGTTGGAATTAATATACTTAAGTTACCTCAATGTTTTAGATTAAGATGCGATTAAAATAAGGAAGAATAAAATAAGGGTTTTGTGACGTGACCCGCCTTTTTGGTTAGTATTCCTCAACACATTTGTTTGAATTTTGTGAAAAGCTTGAGGCATGCTTGACGAGGCGTGAGCCTTGGGGGTATCTCTGCACAGTTATTCAGACACTCGTGATACAAAAGGTCAGTGACTTCAGTGTTTATAGCAGTGTGCGGTCATGTGGTTTTGAATACCGTAAGTGAACTTTTAAAAAATTCTTATATTCACTTTTGACAACTCGTGGAAATGGTTCATGCATATACATAATAATTTATTCAAAATAAATAAATCGACCTACGTCTACTTCTCTCCGCATTGTACGCATTCATGACAAATTCCAGTAGAGTAAATTATGTGATTAGTGACGCTGCTATGCCCAATTTTTTGTTTGTATGGTCACATTATGAGTCTTTCAAGAGACAATCCCATTTTTGCAGGTTTACATCAAACAACTTCGCATAATATCTAATTTTAGTGAGAATTTCGCATTTGAAAAATCTTCCGGTATCGCATAAAATATTATCAGATTTATTTGGCCACTCTTGCAGCCGTATTAAGTGCAAATTTATGTAAACATTTTCAATATGAATGGAATCATTACACAATGCAGAATTTAGGCTTTCTAACACTGACCTTGAATGAAACAACTTGCTTGCTAAGAAATCATAACAAGTAAGGCGAAACCTCAAAATATTCGCCAGCTTTACTTGAAACATAATGAATATATTATGAATGCAAATCTCAAATGTGTCAAAACCAATGCAGATAAATTCGCGAAACTGAAAAAATGACGTGGTGCTTTGTTTTACCAAATGAAGTTGTGCTGGATAAGTATGTACAATAATAGAACCAGGAAACGTTGTGTTTATTTTAAGAAAACTATTTCATTCTTTTTATCAAAACATCATGCGACAATTTTTCATTCTCTCAAACTGACCACAACCTTAAAGGGTGGTGGCGCATTCATGAGCTTCTCGGAAGACATGACATGTTCTTCCTTAAGTTCGTCTGCTGGACTGGCTGATGAATCTGGTCGCATCGTGTATTTTTGGAACATTGAGGTTAACAGGAGAAATACTGTGTCTTGTGCAAGTGTATTTCCAACACACTACAAAACATTTTAATATTAATTTTTTTAAGATGCAATATTTATAACTATATTATTTATTCACTACCTGTCGCTTTCCGACTGAGAATGGGATAAGTGCGTCATGCTTCACAACCTTGGTTCCATCAGGAGAAAGGAATCTCTCTGGACGGAAATTTTGAGGATCGCCCCAAACTTTGGGATCCCTGAGAACTTTGTAAATGTAGGATATCACTGTACAATCCTTCGGGAAGAGAAATCCATTGTAAACAACATCTTCGGTCATTCGATGAGGAATTCCTACCGTTGATATGGCAGGTTTCCGAAGCAGTTCCATGATCACAGCTTCAGTGTATGGAAGTCTGATGAAAGACAAGGCACAGAAAGGAAAAATTATAAAGAAGTGAAGAGGTAAGAATTTTAC
>JAHZNF010000846.1:0-11337 GCA_027744215.1 Troglopedetes dispersus
TTAGTTGGACTACTATGACTAGACTTAGTAGACTAGAAACTTCTTTTGCATGTCGATCAAAAGAATTGACAAGCTTGTGGAATGCACAACAACACAACAAGACTACATAGTACTCCACCAAGGAAAGTGTGTGTGCACAAAAAAAAATTGTTGCGTGTCTTCACCGCATCTCCTTCCTACCTCCACGTGATTCCCATAACATAATCCATCAAAATTGCGCCAAGAACCGTTCCTCGAGAGAGTCTTCAACTTGTGCTGCAAAAATAGTGCAAGTTTGACCACGGATGCAACAAGAAAAGGGAAGAAGAAAAGAGCTATGTATTTGCATGTTTCTACATATTTACGTCCAAAAAAGCGTTTTCAGCTTATTGACTTCTGTATTAGAGAAGCTTATGTAGAGTTGCAGAGGTACAGGATTCTTTTGGAGGAGTTATTTTGCAACTCGCTTCTTCTTCTATTTTCGAAAGAGCAATCTGGCTCAAGGTCGTACTTTTATTAAAGAAGGGGAATAAATAAAGAGTGTTATGCATGCATCTCGCAAATAATGCTCCACTCTGTAGGTATTCTGCACACACAAACACACACAAGTTGCAGTAGCATATTTTTTCCAAGTATGCATGTGTCACATTTTTTATGCTCGCGTATGTATTTCCTTTAGTGCTCGTATACCTCCTCCGAAGAAAACAAGTTATTAGCTCGGTGAACCCTTCTTCATTTTTTTGTCAGGGCTCCTTTGTGTGCAATTTTTTGTTTATTGTTGAGAGGAAAGAAAGGAAGTCTTAATTTTGGAGTCAGAAGGGACAATAAAAATCCTTCCGAAAAAAGTGAATGCTGCTGGGATGTGGTAATAAAAGTATTATGCATTTTAATCTTAAGGTCTGACAATTTATTTCTGTTTTCATTCCTTTCGCAAAAAAAAACGTCACACAAGTTATGTGTAGGCAACTAATCGAGACTATGCCTCAGACTATTATGGTAGGTCGTCCACCCAAATATTTTTATTTGTGTGCAGAAAAAAATGATGATTTTTGCACACAACTTATGTAGTACTAGCTATACCCACACATATTTTTTTCGTACACGAGTAGGTATACACAATAATGGACGTTTCCGTCAGGGCAGCTTGGTAACCTTTTTTTTGAATGTGTGTTTGTCAGTCCACATTAGTGTTCGTTGAACGATAACCACTTAAGAAAAAGGATCTTTTGACATTTTCCTCGACCAAAATTGCTTTTTGCTCGCCTCCATAATTAAATTACTTCTGTTGAAAAAAAAACGGAACAATAAATTGGCTTTGCCGCACAAGGCAAGGGAACAAAATTATTACCTTAATTTCCTGTGTGTCTACACTAATTTTTCTTATGGCAGTGACATCAATAAACTATCCGGGTCAAAAATCCCTCTTCTACTTTAGAACCCAAGACGTAGTCCTAATAACACCACGCAAACTCATCAATTATAATCCTGTAACGGTCCAATTAACCAAAAAAAATATGTTTTCTCAAAAATAAAAATTGGATTATTATTACCTCAAAAGGTTTTAAAAAATGAAAGAAGGGGAAAAACTTTTGTTTTTCTGTGTGTGGCATGCCATCCGGCAGTAAAAGAATTCCGAGGAAAACAGGAAACCTTATATCCAAAAGCTTCATGTATTTTAGAAGAGTGCTTAAACCTTGGCAACTTTATCATTATTGGAGGCACTTTATCTTATTACGATGATGGAGCAATAAATCATCTTCACTCTCGTCCCTTCGGAGAAGAATTGCAGGAGGCAGCTCGCTCCATAAACAAGGAGAGACGAAGCCAAAAAGCCAGCACACGTAAGTCGACCCAGTCCCGGTTTGCGAATTTGATGAGGCGAGAGCACGCACTTCCTTTTTTTTCATTCTTCCCGATTACATTATAATTGCCTTGTATGCAAAATAAATATTACCCACCGCACCACATTTATACATACGTAATCCTTTTTTTTCTCCTGCGCACACTTCTCCTTCTATTATTACGTTTAGGTTGATGTGTTGGTGGTAATTGTTACGACTTGTTCCTTCAATGAAGAAGGGACGAAAAAAACGTTACATGCATTCCTACCTTCTTCGCTTATAAATGCTTATCTTGCTGCTGCGGCGCTCCAACAAAAAAGGGAATTATAATAGGTCAGCCTAAAAAAGAAGTAAACGTAATAAAGTTATTGCTTTGATTTATTTCCACTCTGATTTCATCTGAAAGATCTCGGCAAAAAAAAACATTAGCAATAAAAACGCGACGTACTACATGTGTTCGCTGTTGTTATGTTTTTTTGCAGCAATACGCTCGACGACAACCTACATGTGTGTGCGTAGTATACAGAAATGCAAAAATCCTTTCGATTTTTTTTGCCCACACATACTGTTTATGGTACAACCTGTATGTACAAGAGTTTTGCCTACGCACGTTACTAATTGTAAGTAATGCAAAAATTTATTTGAGCAAATTGTGTGAATATTTTTTGTGTGTGCAAAAAAAAAACAATTCAACCTCATTTGTACAGCTTCCTCGTGGTGATGAGAAGTCAAAATATAAGAGATGAAAAGGAGTAAAAATATGAGTGATCAGTTAAAAGTGACTACTGCGAACAGCTGCTCTCATTATTATCGCCTCTCACAATTGATTCCTGTTTTAGTAAATATATAACATCACCAGTTTTCCTTATCGATCACTCACAAGCTTAAATTTAAAACAACTCAAGTCATGAACAAAAATAGCAGAGTATTTGTATTTAGTATTTATATATTATCTACAGGAACAAAAAACCACAGCACTTTTTTGTGCACCAACAAAAAAATAGTGCAAATATACAAAATAGGTGATCCATTATAATTCATTGTTGCATAATAATTGGTGTTGCCACAATCCATGTTTCGTTTCTCAGAACTTCACCTGCCCTCCTAATCCTGGCAAATACGTTACTCTACTCAGTAATGTCATCATAAATATGCACCGCGCGTACTTCCAATGTATGCATATTTAACAGGATTAGTTATACTCGATGGGGCATTCCGATAACACAATTTTTCTGTCCAAATCAGCCCTTTCCTTGTTGACTGAATAAAAAAGGAAGAGGAAAGCTGCGGGAAATGATTTTTCCTTGGGATTTTCCCCCGCCAGAATAAAAAAAATTAACGAGCGCCGTTGTTGTGTGCATTCGTGATTAAGCTGTTGCAAATCTATGCAATTAATAATTTCCAGTCATGCATACTTAAATACACACACAAAAATTATATCTCCCACACACAAAAAAAATTCAATGGGGACAGGAAAAAAAAATTTTCTCCGCTGGAGAGCAAGACTGAGTGAGTGCCACCAGCCAGCTCGAAAATGATTAGACCGAGGCAGAGCTAAAGAAAGTGGGAAAAAGCGGAGCAACTAATTTAGCGAAATGTACATCGTCATCATCATCAAGCCCAGTGCTTACCCATTAAATTAATATATAAAAAAATCCCGTAGCGAAAAGTGGGAAGCAACTCTTATGCACACTGTACCCATAAAAAGAAAAAAATACATCACCCCGTGGATTCCTATATAATTTCTCCAAGTGTGTCCAAAAAAAATCCAACGAGCTAGCACAAACACTTTTCCGCACACAGGGAGAAAGAGAAAATCAAGATGAATATAGATGAGAATGCTTTTAGTCCGTTTTTTCCTTGCCCTGCTGTTGCGTTCACAGGCGAAAATGTGTGCATGTCATGTTATGCAGTTGTACTAGCATTAATAACAGACATGGTTTTAAAAAATCGTAGTTCACATGCATTTTCCTCACAGAGGAAAAAAGAACTTTAATAGGTTGGTGTGTATATTATATATGCACTAAATTAAAGGTTCCGCGGTGTGTACATTTATGGACACACATTCGGAGATGGAGGAGGAAACGCTGAGTAGGAAGAAAATGGAAAACACGCGTACCTATTACACTCCACATGCTCCATAATAATAAAAAAAATTTGTGTGGAGCTCTCACTCAAAAACATTTTTTTTTACCCACCTCTTGAAAAAAAAGGAACCTCACTCTCAACATGACTAAAATTGCGGCTGACTCGAGCATCTCTCGTTTTATCCAAAAAAAAGTTTTTTTTCTTTGCGTCAACGTCATCAAGAGTGAGAGACACACATCGTCATCATAATTATTACTCCCGCACAACAAGGAAAAAAAAGAGTGAGCGCTGACTCGTGTTTTCTTTTCTGCTTCAATTTTTTTTCTTGTCTGCAGGACCACCATCGGTGCTCCACCTTATTATACATTTCCTCTTCACTTCCTCTCTCAAAAAATGTTGTTGCACAAGGTTGTGATTACAATATGAGTGAACATTTTGAAACATTTTTTTGTTCGCTTCTTTTTCTTTCTTCAAAGAAAGTAGAAAAAAAATGAATTTTTACTTTGCTGCGCCCTTTCTTTTCTGGAGTATTTTTAAATACCTTTTTTGCATCATCTATTTTGCAAGAAGCCCATGAATATTTGAGAGGATGCGGAGAAGCACTGGAGAAATAAAAATTATAATTTCATCCCTTTCCATTTCCTCCCATGTGTAATATTTTTTATGGTAAAAGCGAATTTTTTTTCTTCTCGAAAAAAGTAATTCAATGAAAATGAGCCAGGCCTGCTCAGAAATGTGTGTGTGTGAAAGTGGGCAAGGAAATAAAAAGTTGATGATATGCCAGGCTCCATAAAAAGTACTTAACTTTTACTCAAAGTAAAAACAAAGTTAAAAGGGGCCAAGAGGCTTTTCTTCCAGTCATATTCATAAAACATAGATATTATTATTATTTTGTATTTTTTGTGGAGCAAGGGACCAATACATAAATCTTGTGTTGTTTACTGTCGCGCCAAAAAGTGAGCAGCAGTCAGTCACATAGGTAGTCTCTCGAGTATCCCAAGCTTTCCATCCAAACTAAAATCTCAAGTTTGCTCCACAATCTTCTGCTCCCCTGACACGATAAGTTTCCACTGATACGGATAATATTCCCCATCTTATCTTATTATCATCATCAAAATATCATTATTCCACGTTTATCAGCACTGATAGCCCGCATGATCCATAAATCCTTGTAGGACCAGGGGAGATGTTAAGCGGATATATTTTATCTGACCTGAGACGAGTAGAAGAGGATCAATAATGGCTCCTCCAGCTTATACATAAGCAGACTTTTATTTAAACGCTCACGTCCATCCGCTTTTCCCCTTTTGTCTAGCAAAGTGCCATTTAATCAAGTCAAGTATGCAGTATATATTAGATAATTTTTTTTCCTCTCACTTGGTTGCCTCCACTTTTCCTCCACTCTTTCACATGAAAAAAAAAACAACAACAAATCGTCCCGGTGAAAGCCAGAATGATAAAAGCTCTCAAGGAAAACCTATAAAAACACACACACACACACACATGAGTTTATTAAGAATGAAGACAAGGGAAAGAGGATTTTTTACGAGCAATAAAGCGATATTGGAAGGCAACCCACAGGTTTTTTTATTGCAAGATAAACAAAAGAAGAAGATATTTTTATTGGGACACACACTTTAGGTAAAGCTCACAAGCATTCCCTCAACTTCTCCTACTTATCAACATCATCAAGTTTTCATCTAACAAATATCACTTTTTTATGATTATTACCATTTCAACAAAAGGAAGTAAAAAAGCTGACAAATTCGAGTGGAAAATATGAGAAAGTGCATTTTTGTGCCGAGTATTTACCTTGTCAAGAAGACTGAAAACCTTGCTTTTTTGTCACACAAAACATAATATGTATACCTATCTGTACATGTTTTGTTGCTCAAGTGGAACAGAAAAAAATATGCAAAATAGTTGAGTGGAGGAAAGAATGAAGGATGGGGAAAAATATCCCGGTAAGCTTTTTACGATTACTTTCACTCAAAAGTTGGAACATTAAAATTAATTTTCCATGACATATCCTTTCAGCAGAAGAGAGGGATTTTGTGTGCACAAAATATTTTTTTTGTTGAGACGAGGAAAAAGCAAAATACTGTCATTTTCATTAACGGAGAAGTAGCAAATAGTAAAAAATAATGTATTCTGCAGTTAGTTTCCTCTGCCAGAAACTGTTTCCCACTTCCACATCTTTACTGTCACTCAATAATAGATAGAATCCTGTTAAGAAAATGAATTTATGGATGCGCTCCATTATTCCCCCCTCGAAAAAAAAAACCCCAAGTCTCCCATACCTCACGCTTATCGATGTCTCCTTCCGGTGGAAAATATTATAAAGTTAGAAATAAGTATTTGGAAATGAGTGATGTTCGCCATTTTCCTCGCTCATTATGAATCTGTCAGAGTTTATACGTATCAACAACTGTGATAAGTGAAATGAGGGAGAAAAGGGATGATATTTTTTTGAGAAAATGGGAAAACGATGTTCTCCTTCGCGTTTCCTAGTTCTCCATAAATAATTCCATGTTTTTTTGCACATGTTTCACAGTCGCAATATCATGATGATAAGTGAGCGCGAATACCCCGTCAGTCTTGTTTCCACCGTCATCAAGATTTTTTACAAAGGCATTTTGTGTGTGTGTGGTATTGACTTATCTTCGTGTGTTTTCTATGATGAGCTTTGGAGGAGCAGGAAACATATCTACAACTGTGTTTTCCTCCTTTTATTTTTTGATCACTCTTAATCCTCTTTTCATGAAGGTCGTTATCATTCTCGTCTCGCCAGCGGTGCATGCTTTTCACTCGGGAAAAAGCAGCCCGTGTCTTTTTTCTGATTTCCCCGAAGAGACACGCTCCCATCAACATCTCAGATCTCATATATATCGCTCCGCCTAATAATCATCATTATTACCATCATTCTCTTCGACTCACACAAAATATTACGCTCGAAATCATCCATCCCGTCACAGTTGTGTGATCAGAGAAAAGTAGCATGATCATCTTTGACAAGAGTAATAGGCTGTGTCTAAAATTCCGTCAGGGACACGAACATCAACCTGAACACAAATCTTGTGGTGAAACAAAAAACATGCATAAGTATCTTGCTCAACCTTGGATCCTATTTTTGGCTACGTTTTCATTTAAATTTAAATTTTAAAGTAAAACCAAGTAAATATTGACCACCCGGAGGTGGTCCGCATTCATGGACACATTTTCTTCAAGGTCCTTTTTTCCCTTGTCTCCAACATTCCTCTTTAAAAAAAATGCTTCATTTGGGATAACTGAGCTTTTGCACAAAGTAGGAGATTATAATCCTGCAGCGAATGAGAATCTCTCCCTTTTTTCTGTCCACATTCATTTTCTCCAGAAACACATATCTATCTATGTGTGCCCACATCTATTTTATCATTGGCCGATTGCCTCCACTATTTTCCCCCGGAAATCTTCTCTGAAGTTTATTCGTGCGAGACAAGAAAATGACATCACTATTCCAGCACTTATCGATGACTTTCTTATTGCAAGACTCCCACAGAAAAAAACACACAACTTTTCTGACAACCTATCCACCGTTATGGTAATAATAAGCAAAGTCGACAGAAAAATAAACTGAAAAAAAAGAGAGAAGTTTATGTAAAGCTCCGGCCGTTTATCATACCCTTTTCAGTCTCAGTGTGTGTCCAACAAAAAAAAGTGATTTAAGGACGCGGAGGACTGAAGACAGCACAAAAAAGGGCACAAAGATTTTTTGCCTTCAATATTTTCTTTTTACGCACCACGACTATCCTTTATGAAAAACGTGAATGCATTAGTGCACAAGAAAGGGAGAGGAAAATCAGGAAAAAAAAACGAAAAAAAAGATGCGAGAGGTATTCACTCATCCATTCAATGATTTCCTTTCCGAACACGACCGGCTTCTCCTTCTCCACCAACTTTCCACTTTCCTTCCTTCCACCATTCAGTCTTGATGCTCTTTCTGGAGTAATTGATAGATGGATTGGTATATTACGATGGGCAAAGATGGAGCATAAAAAAATAAAAATATAGGATAACTTATACTTTTTTTGCGCCAGAAAGTCAAAATGATTTTCCTTTTCATAGTAGTTTATTTTCTTATCCGATTTGATTGAGAATTTTTTTTAGTATGTATATTTTACAGAGTTGATCATATGCACACGGCTCATGTAGCCTTCGTCGTTATTTTTTTACTTCATTTTTTTTTATTTTGAATTGTGAATATTATTGGTTCTTTTGATGCCTTCTCGTCATTTTTATATGGCTCCATCCTCGCCTCATTTTTACTCTTTATCTCGAGTCGTGGAGCAGCAGCAGCGGTTTGATGCTGGAGTGAAAACTAGTGGAAAATATTAGATATTTGGACACAATAAGATTTTTTTCTGTACGTACTAGGCACGTATATAAATATAGGTATGAGTGCAGTCCAGAGGAGTCCATTTTAGATCCATTTTGTGTAGAGGTTTTAAGGTCAGGATAAGAGCTATTATTCATTTTTTTAAAGGAGAGAAGAAAAAAAAACTTGGTGAAAAAATAGATCAAGTTGTGGAGCAACTCTTTACAAACCACCTTTTCTACTACCATCCATCCTATGCCTTCTTCTCCGGGCAAATTTTTGAATAGGAAAAGGATTAACGTTTTGTGCATGTGCAGAGGACATCCACGAAGGAAAAAGACCTTTCTTTTCCCATTTTTTTGTTTGGACACACACACAATGTGTCTACTCCAATTTCTCCATACACTGGGAAACAATATTATGGCTAAGGTAAGGAAATAAAGAGGGAAATACTCGCAGCAACCATTTTACTCGTTCTCTTCTCTTCCGATTTTTTTATTCCTCTTGTTTTTATCATATCGTTGTTGAGGCGAAATACTAGTCCAGAGTCAAAAAAATATATATTCTGGAGGAAAAAAATTTGGATAAAAAATCTATCCAGAGAGAGAGAGAGAGGAAAAATCCCCTCGAAAATAAAATGTTTGCTTAGTCCCTCTCACACACACGCATATATCTAAGCTGAGAGAACGGAGCACGTAAATATGTTCAACGAGGCATGAATTTACTCCCCCATTTTCAAATGAGATGGGTCACCTTGATTTTTTCCGTCCTTATTTCCTCCAGACTTTGCACACAAAAATATATCGAATACACACTCACACACACATTCATAAAAAAATATATACACATATCTTTTGTGTACAAAAATACACAAGATCCATATTAAGGTTATGTATCCACTCCAAACAAGAAAAAAAACTTCTTTTTTTTGCGAAAATAAAATAAACCTTCGAGAAACAATATATGGACACATTCTGAACAAAGTACCTCTTTTCCCACGAAATATGAAATTGAGAAGAAGAGCACAAAAAAGGGAACCGAACAGAATTCTAAAATGCCTGTAAAAAATCCAAAAAAATATACCCATCTCCATATTCAATCTTCTCCAAAAAATGGAGAAAGAAAAACAAGATAGAAATGTTAACTTCTCCATTTTTTGTTTCACTCTCTTTCCCTCTCGTAAACAAAACAAAACGCTGTTGTAAACCACCAACAACCATCATTCCAAGTTGAAGGTAAGGAAAAGGAACATAAAAATGGGAACAACTTACAATAACAACACTCGAGAAAACAACAAATATTATTAGATTATGGACAGATCCTTTAACATTTGGCATAAGTATGGAAGACGAAAAACCCTAAAAGAAAGTCGTTTTCCATTTTTTTCATGTTCAATATCACAATATAATTTAATATCAAGACCGTACTGTAAACACAGGAGCAAAGAATAGTAAAAAAAAATCTTCTTTTCGCATTTCTTTTGAGGCAGCGAACCTTCTTCTTCCTTTCTATCGAAGTCATCATCAACATTCATCCTTATCATTATTACCATCAATGTGTTCTCGGCTGTGAAGGAAAAGTAGTTGACTGCAACATCACAGATTTCTCTCTATATTTTCCCACAAAAAAAATAATATACATATCATCCATGCACAACCACACGGCGTTTTTCAACTTTCCCATTTTCTCCCTTTCTTGGAAGGAGGCATATTGAAAAAAAAGAAGTGAATGGAGTGGAGCACGAGTCGAAAGAAGGTATGTGTCGCTTTTTCCCTTTTCCTCTGTTTTTTTTCTCTCTCTCTTGCTCTTGAGCAATCTCAATTTTTTTCTGGTGGGATATATAGAGACCGAGTGGATTTGCGGAGGAGCGCAGTTTGCACTAGACAGAGGATCCGATCTGATCTGACTTTTGGGAGAAAAAAATAGCGAGTGTGTACTATGTGTGTGCATTTTTTCCCCTTCCTTTTGTGAAGCTCCGCTTTTCCTCCAAACCTTTTTATACTTATCATGTCTTAGGTAAGTAAATTCCTGGTGATGCCTCTGTCTTCTTTTTCTTCTTCTGCTCTGCTGTTGCTTTTTTTTGCTCGCATACACGTTTTATATACATTTTCCGGTGTGTGTTTACCTTCTTTTTCCATGTCCCACATTAGAAAATACTCGTCAAGTGCTCCTTTCCTCTCTTTTTTCCCTGGTGCGGGGCTATTTTTTTCCATCCAACCAGTTTCTGGAACAGGCCGATTTCTGCTCTCACTCTTCTCACTCACTCAGTCACTCGAGAAGAGCAAGGTAGACTGGATGGAGGAGTAGTAGCACCACTGGAGCAAAAAATATATTCTGGAGTGAGTCAGTTCTCTTTTCGAGAGAGTGTGGAGGAGTGTGTTTGTGTGTGTGCGTTCCTGTTGTTCTGTGTTGCTTCTTTTCTCATGTGTGTATGTGTGTGCATGTGCATGTGAGTGCTCCACAAAAAAAAAGAAGACAGAGGGTTCTCCAGAATTTTTTTTTTGGCGATATATAACATTTCTGGAATGGGAGCGGGTCAGACAGTGTGTCTCCACAGTTTGAGTTGAACAAGGTATTATCATGAGGTACACACAGAGGGACACATACGCTGTATTTTTTTCACCTTATCCATGGAAAAAAAGTTACTTTCGGCTTTCTCTGTGTAAAAAGTAGATAGAAAGGTATAAGTATTTTCCAGGAGTTAGGTAACTATCATTGTGCAACCAGGCCTTTTTCACCTTCCATTCAAAAAAAATTTACTTTCGAAAGCTTGAACACACACACACATATCTACTCATATAATATAATGTGTGGAGAAGGACGAGTGTGAGCTCTCTAGTTTACTTTCTCCTTTTTTCTCTCAACTTTTTTTTGCTCAACAACTTGTTACAAAATATTAACTCGGCTAATGATGTGAAAACAAGCAGGAGCTTTTCTTCCTTGAACAAGGGAAATAAAACTGAGAGAAAATATATTATGGAGCTCATTTTGACTTTTTCTTGTCTGGAATTCCTTTTTGTTTCATAAACGACCTTTTTTATTTTGCTTCTTGTGGAAAATAACTGAGGAAAAAAA
>JAHZNF010000847.1:0-12723 GCA_027744215.1 Troglopedetes dispersus
CAGTTCGAATCTACGATGGCAGCACCAGGTGGAAGTGGAGAGGACCTGATTCCACAGCAAACAGATAATCACGACAATTATACTCCAACAGCAGCTTCTGCTCCGACTCCCACTAAAAGCAATAAGAACCAAGACAATATTTTCTCTCCCAGAGTTCTTCTGACTGTGCCAACTTGCCAAAGTGAAGAAGCTGGTCCTGTTCTGATTGATAACAGTAAACAACCAAGCACTTCCACTAATAATAACGCCACGGGGGCAAGTAGAATCTTAGCAGCTAGATTGTCGCAGCCTCAATCTTCATCATCCTCAACTTGCGATGAAGGAGGGGATGCTACTACGGTGTTTCATGAAGGTCCTTTGTCTGCGGAGACGCCAACGACAAGTACAAACACAGGGACACCGATGATTACCAGTAGTGAACTTGATGCAGCAATTGCTAGCGTTATTGACCAAAGTGGTGGGGACAGTGGGACAGGTGGAGGTGGTACCATTACCATGTACGCCTCTAGTTAAAATCTTGGCTAAAAATGACTGGAGCCACTAGAGTGTGCTCAAAGATGACTCCTCCACGTTTGACTTAACAAGAAATCTCACATATTCTGTTGTATATTTAGATATGTCGCCAATTTGTATCCATGCAACTTAGTGGTTACAAAACTTCGCGGGTTATCCTGTATTTCTGGGAAAGAAATGAAATAAATTAAAAGTATTTATCGTACTTTACTCATCTCCGAATGGTTAGGCTTTAATTTATTATTTTTGCGAAATTCCGGGTCGACTTGCCTTAATTTGGTTGTTTTGTAGCACAAACTGGCGTAGAGATAGTTTACCACTTATACTTATGTACATTTTGTAAGGTTATCCTAACTACAAGAACTTCTGTAAAGTACTATATCACCGTAGCCTGAATTATAATAAAAATGTCCACCTTTCCTTCTGCACGAACTACAACGCCCTGCATTCAGCAGTCCCCTGCAAGTCGGCTCAACACTCTCAATGCTTACCTCTACAAGAATGGTTATCGAATGGGAAAACTGATTGGGGAAGGTTCATACTCGAAGGTCCGTTTGTGTCCTCGTCGAACAGAAAATGGAGATGGAGATAGGTCCAACACGCTGTTGGCGTGCAAGGTATCATCTCTTTAAGAAATTCTCTATGCAAGTATTTACGCACTGAGAAACATTTCTTCGAATTTCTTTCTTGAACTGAAATACAATTGACTTGAAATCACAGGTGATCAGTAAGAGAAAGGCATCCAGTGACTTTGTTAATAAATTCTTACCCCGAGAACTGGCAATAGTGAGCAAGATAAAGCATATCAACATTGTTCAAGTATACGACGTTGTTGAGTTTGATAGCCACGTGTACATATTCATGGACTACTGCAACAATGGTGATCTCCTGGAATATGTGAAGGAGAGAGGCTTCATCAAGGAAGGTCGTGGGCAGCACTATTTCCGTCAGATCTTGTCCGCCGTAAAATATCTCCATGGGTTGGACATTGCTCACCGGGATTTGAAGTGTGAAAATGTTCTACTCACTATAGAAGACCAAGTTCGGTTATCCGATTTTGGCTTTGCAAGGTCCTGTCGAGATATTAAGACCGGGAAGAGGATTTTGTCCAGTACTTATTGTGGTAGGCTGTGTGGCAAAACCAAAATTTTACCACTTGTTAATGACGGAAATCTGAAGGTTGCAAAGTTTTTACATAGTAGTTTAATGCGTTTATTGCAGGATCATGTGCGTACGCAGCTCCAGAAATTTTGCAAGGGACATCCTATAATCCGAAACTATATGACATGTGGTCACTTGGGTGTATTTTATTTATAATGCTCACTAGGGCACATGCCATTTGACGAGTCAAATGTTCCAAAAATGCTTCAGAATCAAGTAGACCGTTGCCTCAACTATCCGCAGCAACTAGACGACACAATTTCCGCTCCTGCGAAGCGATTTATTAGGTAGCTTATGCTTCTACTTTCATTCATTCACTAAAAAACTATTATTTACCTCTTTGGTGCTCGCTATCAATTAGGTATTATGCATGGTAATATTTCAGGCATTTGCTGGAACCGGATGTGACAAGGAGGGCGACAATTGAACAAGCAAGTTGTAATCCATGGTTAACACTGACAAAACCATACTCAACCAGAGGCAAGGTGGTGCAGCAAGAGAGCTAGAACATAATAATATTGACCTCCAACAACGATTTTTTTTATCGCCGGCCAATGAAATCTGTATCTCGTCTTCCTCCAATACATTTTATACTTTATGTACCTTGATTATGAAGGAATTGTGAGGAGAAAATACAGACACCAATTTACTAAGATGTAATTTACAAACCGATTATTCCAATCCAGAAAAGCCAGTTTGAAAAAAATACAAATTGTCAAGTAAAGATCAACACAAGACCTACAAATGTTTTTGTTTCGTTCACGGGCTAAAAATTATTTATTTCATGTTTCTTCAGACCATATTATTTCGCAGCGAAGCAGCTTCCATTTAGCATGATTTTTATACATTTAGCAGCGTACATATATGAAGAAAGGTTACACACGACATGTTTCAAACAAGACACTCACAAAATTAAAGATGAAATGGAAGCAGGTACAACATTATTATTTGTTGTCGCTCAAATATCCATCCACATCCTCATCCTCTGTTGCAGATAAAAATATTTTTTGAACTAGAATCGTCGTCTTCCCTGTAAAATTAAGATACATTTCCATCATAGTTCAATTAGTCTTATCTTGAGGATTCCTAGGAACATGCTCATTCATGTAATTTGCTTTTGCTCACTTGTAAAATTATCAATGACTGGATGAAGATTTTTCTTCCGGACAAATAGATAATGGATTGGTATTCCTGACAGTAAAATGACAGTCGCCACCACTTGCTTAATGGGATCCACGTAAAGCGGCAGGACAATCAGGAACAGGCAGATAAGACTGAACGAAATTGGGAAAAACAGGGAAACCTGAGAACAAAAATTATTGTAATGACTCCATTAGGATAGCGGCTTTTATAATTTTTACCATCATATAAATGATGGTTACCATTTATATTGGCAATTTGCATAATATGCAACACAATAAATATCAAACGTTCAGCTACCTTCATGGGTCTGTGGAGGTCAGGCTTTTTCCAGCGCAAATAGATGAGTCCGACAGTAACCGCCAAACTGACCAAACTGTACACGAAGGAGTACAACTCCACAAGCTGACTCACTTTAGGAATGGCAAGGTACACCAGCGTTATTCCACAAAGAAAAACCAATGCCGGGGTGGGTGTCATGCTGCTCGTGGATAAAAGAGATAGCATCGACGGAGTATGATCGTTTCTCGAACCAGCGAAGATTACTCGAGCGTTGGTCATTATGTGGACACTAAGACAGCCCAAAGCTGACATTGCGACGCAGAGTGGCATCAAGGTTGTGCCCATCCACACGGTCACTTTACTGCCAAATGTCTGTTTGGGAACGTAAATCACAGGGCAAACTTTTTTATGTGGAACACAAACTTTAAAATAGCTTTTCGATTTCAGTAACGTTTACTTAATACTTACATTTGCAACAGCATCCGTTGCAAGAATTTCCGCAGGTGTCAACATAGTAAAGTAGGCAACATTCACCATGCAGTAAATGAATGTCACACAGAGGAATTGAGATAAAAATGGCAAGAGGCAAGTTCCTGAGAAGAAGTAACCATAAATGTTCATAAGATAAGATACTATAAATGTTTATGTTCATACAGACTGTGTGCATTATATTATGTCACTTTTGAAATAATTACCTGTTAGGGTTTTTGAGTTCCTCTGTTACGAAGTTGAGGGCATTCCAACCCTCGTAAGTAAAAGCACCCGAATAGAACGCAAGTGCCACTGTTCCCGGGTCATATTTCGAGTTACTCCACGCGTTTTCAAAGTTTTGAACTCGGCCCATGCAAAGATAGACCACTCCAGTGATAATGATCAAAACCAAGGCCAAGATTTTTCCAAACATGAACGCATTCTGAACTTTGGTAGCCAGTTGAACGCTGTAGCAGTTGAGCCAGGTGAAGAAAATAATGACGGCAGCGGCCAGCAACTTGATGGCTGCTTCAGGAGCATCGTTGTTTGGGAAGAATGGCGATGTGACGTACTGTGCAAATGAGATAGCTAAGATCGCATCAGCTCCAGGTCTTCAAAAGATACGTAATTACCGAATTATAGAACAAAACTATAGAAGTTAAATAATGACATTTATTTTAACACTTTGGACCAGTCTCAAACTCACAAAAATATGAAGACAGACACCCAAAGAAGAAGGAAAGCAGGAAGGCACCCAAAACTCTGGAACAAGTAGTAATAGTCTCCTCCAGATCCTGGAAACGTTGTTCCCAATTCCGCATACGAGACAGCTCCCAGGATGCTCATTACCCCACAGCCCACCCAGACAACCAAGGACATTCCCACACTTCCCACATTGCGCACGACCTCCGTTGGAGTGATAAATATTCCTGAACCAATGATGGAACCGACTGTAATGGATACCGCCTCCAACAGACCTATTTGCTTCCGGAGCTTCACAATTGATGATGATAAGGTTTCACCTCCAACGGATTTTCCATCGTCCGTTGTACACTCTTGCGAATTGTTATTTGGCGAAGATTGCTTTCTCATTTTCATTTTGACTGCTCGCCGCAGCGATTACTTGTAGTAAAACGTTTCTTGATAACGGTCCGTCAAAGGATAAAACAGAAGAGAATTTGCATAAGAATCACTTAAATATTAATACAATTCTTTGGGAATAAAATCACTGACTCCTGCAATCACAACATTTTTCCCTTTGTGTCTGCCAACGACCCTGCCGAATCCACTACTGTTGTTGGTGGAGGAAGGAAGGAAGTTTCAATGGAAAAGAGAAGAAAGTAATTAGCAGTGAATAATTACTCGGCTTTGCACTGTAATTAGGTATCTGCTGGCGAAGCGCAATGTCATAACGTTTGCTACTATTCTTGCTGTTATCTTAGGTTTAATTTTATCGTCTTAATGTGCGCCTCTTATGATCAAACTACACGAACTAGTTAGATAAATATTATTAGTTCGCAACAGCAATCGGGAAAAGTTGTAAACTGAAGTCAATTCTTCCTTTGAAACCTGTACATACGCAACTATAAATGCTTGTGATGGACCATTCCATAATTTTTATTTGCATGAAAAATCAATTTCGACTTCTTTATACAGCCTAACATTTATTTTGTTCGCCTAAGTGTTGACATTGTCGTAGTGTACTCCAAAAAATCCATTTCGGTTCAGGTTCATCTCATTTCATACTATATTCTGCTCCTTGACAAACAAACAACCTTGGTGCTGGTATCAATTGTAGATATTGTTTTTGGTACGGTTATGGAATCTTACTGGAGCATTTACTGGAATTTATTTCACACATCTATCTATACTCGCCTGGGTCATTATTCTTTTGTGTTAATGAATGCTCAAGTTCCAATCTATTTGTATGCTGATATGAGATGTGATGTGATTCTTTGAATTTTCTGCATTCTGCACTGTCTAATTAGCTTGCTGAGAAAATGCGGTAGACACACGTAACTCTGTTGTTGTGTGACGTGATTGTGAGTGAGTGAACTCAGCCTTACGCTTTTTTTTAAAAAAATCATGATATTATTAGGAACATGAAAGCATTATTAATAGCTGTTGTTACAAAATTTTTGTCAAAAAATGAAAAGAAATTGGATCGATTTTGAGTCTTCATTAATGTAATTAGGTTATACGCTAGTTCAGTCAGAGAGTGACGTGTTACAGAAAATGATGTTTTGTTCCTAACCTCAGAATTTTTTTTTTCAGTTGATGTTAATATGATGCTCACGGTTCATTTAAATTCTAATCTTGCGAAGGATTTTATTCAAATTACTCAGGAGAGACGAAACTTTTCCATAAACTGCTTTCATATAAAGCTTCCCTTTTCGTGAATGAAAATTTAAGCGGTCAAAAATAAATCTTAATGACACAGTATTGGGATGGGTTAAATACAAAAATATAACGCACGTATGACATTAAACTCCATTTTTTTTGCATTGCGATCCTTTTTGTGTAAATAAATTACACTTTATTGATAATTTTTCGCAACAAAATTATTATTGCATACTTTTTTTTTGCAATTTCTAAATGATTAAATTTTTACGAAGTCTACACAATATCCTTGCACAGTTTGCAATCGTTAACAGATTACGAGAATAAAAATATACATTTAATCAGTATTGCTTTGATCGTGTCGGAGGTTCAAGGCTTAACACTAAAGAGAGCCATCCACTCCACTACTTGCCCAGGTACAGTCACTATCACGATAAATAAGTCATCTTTTCCCAGCCACCCTTGTCGCTAGTCTTTAATTCTGTGTCCTAATTGGTTTCATGTGGAAATAGTTCCCTACTTGCATCCGCAGAATACTCTGCAAGTAGCTTTCGCGCTTCCCGTCCTTTCTCGTTCTTCCATAGCCAAACCCGGCAGTCTTTCTTGAACCCTGGTTCGAGAAACCCATGATACTCGAGAGATAATGTGCTTCTCAGGTAGCCTGGTTCCGGCCACTTGAGGTCATCTGGGTTTGGGAAATAAGGTTGTGGCTGCCGCAAGATATAGTCATCCAAATCATCATCTATTTAAAAAAAATTGAAGTCAGTTGTTATTGGCAAAAAAAATAAATGAGAGTGAGGAAGGAGAGATCATGCTTTTATCTGCCTGAGGGTCGTGGCCGGGGCACATGCAAATAAGTATAGCAAGGATGCTGAACGCCGAGCAATTTTCTTCGGTTCCAGTACCCGAAACCTGTCACAGGTCCGTACATGTCACGAGAGGGATGTGGCAATGAATCAAGATAAGCTTCATGACACCTCTGGTAAAATTCTCGATGAGGGTGCAAATTTGGCTGTGGAGGGGTGTAATTATGTTCTTGACCGAAATGGTTCGTATTACCATCGTCAACCGCCCTTTTTGACTCACCCTCCCCTAACTTGTAATAATAGTCTCCCGAGCCAGCAGACCCTGAGTTACTTTCTTCATGATTATAGTTAGACACTCGAAGTGCACTTAATCTCGCCATTACATTTTTAAAAAATGCCATTTTAGTTTGAGCACAACAGAACAAGAAATGCTTGAAAGAAAAAGCCGGGGAGGCACGAAAATATGTAAGAGTTGAACAAAGCGTTTCGAAGACGTCACTTGCTATAACCATATGAGCCTTATCTGTAGGATGTAATTTATGTTCTGCTTGCTTACGAGCCCCAAAAAAAATAGTATTTATCTAGATGGAATTTACCTGTTGCATAGTCACCAGCGACCTGCAGGTCCAGTTCATTTCGTTTCGTTTGCAACTCTTGCTGCTGCACATCATCGGGCTCGTACTGCTCCTGGATGTCCATCAGTGTCTCACTTTCCCCGCCTGGGAGAACAGGCAGCAGACTATCGCCTGCTTCTCGATCAACCACGGCACTTGGATAAGGCATTGCTAAAGTTCTTTCCTCAAAGACGGCTAGGTTGCGGTCCTCGGAATTGCGGAGAGGCACGGTCGACAGCAGAGCATCTTTACTATGTCTATTATTTGTTCGATCACATTTGTACGAGTACACCGTGGTCACAGTTGGGGTACTGGGTTGATGCTGGTTAAGCTGCTGACGATCTTCTACTGGATCTGATGATGGTAGTGGGAGATTAATGGAGGCAACGGTTCCAGAAAGTGGAATGTCATGATGTCGCTGCAAGTCTACCTTCTCTAATGCCAAGTGCAGGTCAGCTTGGTGAATCACTCGACGTGGATCGTATGAATTGTGTCTATCCTGCCAATTAGGGGGTGATCTATCCGGATTCGTATTACCTCTGTTTGGCTGTGCCACAGAGTACAGTTTTGGCATCGGGTGAATTTCACTGGTGGATAGATCGACGACGTAGTCTTCTTCAGGGATTTGCTGCTGGAGATTGTGCAAAGTGGTCATTGAAGGTGTGTGAGCATGTTCCGTGTTAAGTAAGTGAGTTTGACTGTTCTGGAGAAGACGCTCATGGTTGAAAACGACCGAGTCCCGAAGCAAAGCGAATTGACCGTCAGGTCTTTCCGAGGCTCCTCCGACTACGGTAGGACTAGTCGGTTGCGCGAAGTTTGTTAAGGATCGTAGAGCCTCCAGACTTGCCCGTATTCCTGATGGAGGGGAAGGTGGTGAGAGACGATGACGGTCCATTTGCTGCCCCCTGTCTTTGCTAGTGTAAGATGGTGGAAGAAGCCCCATTAATCGTTACACATTATTTTTGCTTTCAAAGTAGATTCACAAGATTTTCCAATGCTATGAACTCTTTCACTATGAAAAATTTTGATATTATAATATGCCGAGGTTTATTAGTTGAAATCAAAGGCAAATGCTCCATGAAAAATACCGTGTAAATACAAAGAAGAAGAAATATAAGGGGATGCAGTTTCCAAATAATTTGATAATCCAACGAGTTCCATGACATTTCACATAACTTTATTGTATTTATCAGACATTGTGCAACTTCGTATGCAAAATAAAACATGCTAGATCAGCTACTCGTCTTCATCCGCATATTTCTCTCGTTTGTGAAGTGGGATCACAGTTGTCGTTGGGTATGTGGGGAAGTTGAATATGGGTCCAATCCTTGTTTTGGATAAGGCATTGGCAGTTCCCACCGCAAGCACCGGACCGTATCTGAATGACTGACGAATCACACCTCCTATCCCTTCTTGGGCAAGCACTGGAGCTGTTGCTTTGATAAGCTGTTGTAGCCAGGGCTCATTATTCGATTCCCTTTCGAAAAGGTATGACAAGAAAAATCCTGTTGTTGTTTCAGGTGGGAGAGCTGTTGTTTCTGGCAGAGGAGGTACTGCTGCAGTTTCATCTTGTCTGGGTTGTCTTCCTGCATCTTGAAAATCTGCAGGAATTCGAGACGACAGTGGCGAAGGGAAAACTGTTGTGCAAACAACCGATAAGATCAACACACTAAGGTGACCAAAAAATATCTGATTTCCTGTTCTCATATTTCTGTACATTTCTCAATTCCTCAATGTCTCGTATCTAGTAAAGTATCCTCCTGTTACCTAACTGAAACCACTGAAGGATTCCAAGTATTATGCTTCAGGCTTCATTACAACAAGTCTTCCTGGATCAAAACGACCTAGTGCGGTACCTTCATGGAGCATTTGCCTTTGATTTCAACTAATAAACCTCGGCATATTATAATATCAAAATTTTTCATAGTGAAAGAGTTCATAGCATTGGAAAATCTTGTGAATCTACTTTGAAAGCAAACAAGTATTATGCTTCAGGCTTCATTACAACAAGTCTTCCTGGATCAAAACGACCTAGTGCGGTACCTTCATGTGAAAGCTAATAAATTATTATCGTCTACCGTTACGTGAAGACTTTTTCATACCACATTATGCAATATGCAGCTATGAATTATGCATGAGTTATGTACAATAAATCCAGAGAGAAGCAACATTAATTTATACGTGACGCAATACAATGATTATGAAATCAATTGAGGTTTCTGAGTCCGGACTAACAAAGCTTTCTGTCGGAAGAGAATCGGAAACTGCAGCAAATTAAGTTCATGCATGAAGATATTGAATGCTTATATATCGATCAGTAAAGTGAAAGTTATGCTGCTCGAATTTTCAAGTAGAATCACCATTTTTTTATTATTAAGCATTGTAATTAGAACAAGCTTACAAGCAAAATGCACACAAAATTGCTAAAATATCTCGATTTTTAACAAATACAAACATCGCTCATCCTACAAACAATGTTATAAATGTAATTCACTACAATAAAAGGGGAAAATCTAAGGAAAATACTTTGTGACATTGAAAGAATTGGATTTACAAATTAAAATTGAAATTTACTTTCCAATGTGCTGTTGTGGTTAATACTACATACATGATAAATAATAATAATAAATTAAAATGCAATGTGAAGCCAAACTTTACATTGCCTTGTATGTTTTATGTACACCCATTCACGTGTTATTATTAATTTACAGTTATACACATATCAATATAATATGTAAATATATAATTGAATAAAATAAAATAAAATTGTGTTGCAAGTAAAATCAAAATCATCAATCATCACAAAACATTGGAAACATTACAAACTATTCATGATAAAACAAGTGAACTTTCCCGTCTTCCTCATACCAACATTTTGCCACAAATGACTTGAGGATTTAAGAAAAAAATTCTCATGAGCTAACGTTTAATGTATACTGTATTAGGTATGTGTCCACTTTACTATCTGTAGTTCACTGATTGATTTGCATGGTGGTGGTGCTAAATTATGCTTACGTCGGTTCAGTTGATGTCGACGAGAAGAGGTAATAAATACATGACGTGTTCTGGCACAATGGTCGTCATACGACCACTATAGTTGTCTAACGTGCTAACAGAATGATCTTTGAAGTGTAAAGTGTACGTGAACATGACGGTATTGCTTAGAGTGCCATTTGCTTCATTTGACGAACCAAGGTTGCAAGGTCCCACAATATTACTTGCCCGTCAATGGAAGAAGAAGAAATTTTTAAGGCATTTTCCTTTGAGCCAGTGTGTATTTTCAAGGCGGTTATCGCATTTTGATGTTGTGAATCTAATTCCGTTTCCTGGAAAATCACATTATTCAGCACCTGATTAGTAATGTATCGTTGAAGTAAAGATCTTCGAGAGATTTAGTGAAATTACCTCTTCATTGATGACTCTCGCATGTCGATCCAGCGACTGGAATTTTCTCATGGCTGATATATTACTATGTTCTTTTCTCTGTTCCCCTTGCTGCACTTTCCCAATGCACTGCAGAACTAAGCTCTCTCCGGATTTAGTAGCTTGAAACATCATTGGTGTTAACTGGTGACC
This sequence comes from Troglopedetes dispersus, assembly GCA_027744215.1. Lineage (NCBI taxonomy): Eukaryota > Metazoa > Arthropoda > Collembola > Entomobryomorpha > Paronellidae > Troglopedetes > Troglopedetes dispersus. The sequence goes on from JAHZNF010000847.1 coordinate 10,904, forward strand.
AGCAGCTACAATCGTATTGTGCGACACCCACAAGAGGGCTAAAAATGGGAGAAACGTCGTGCGAAGTGTAGTCACTTGGCCAGTCTCACCATCTAACACGGATAGTGTCGAGTCGTGGCCAGCCTATATCACAAAATCAACAGGGAGACATTACATAAAAGTACATTTGGAAATTAATACATTACTCGAATTTAATAGAATTGGAATTATTAGACTAACCCATGCTAGTTTAGCTCCATCATGACTAAATGAAACATCGTGAACCCAACCTCCGGAACCTACAGAATTATTTGACAATTCTGTCATCAATTGACCGAGAGGCATTTTGGAGCCCCAGCAAGTTGACTGCGGTTTTTCTTCGATGTCCTTTATATATGCCGAGTATATACGGACCTAGAAAACACAAGAAGGGTCAACAACATTGATGGCTTAGCGAGAAGTTCAATTAATCGATGAAAGTGAGCCACATTATTTCGCAAACATTGAATCCTTACTTTAAAGTCGGTGGATCCTGCAGCCAATAAAACATTGTTTGGATGCCAATCGATTGTCGTCACAGTTGACTTTATGGGCTTCTTAATGTGCTTCGAAACCCACCAGTCATTTTCTTGCTCAAAGTAGCAAACCTGCCACCATAAGGAAAAAATGAGTCATAATGAGTTATATATTTAATCCCAAATTGATATTGAAAATTCGATTTTGCCTAAATCCCAAATAAAATAAATCCATCAGTGAAGTTGTTGATAAGTAGTAGTTATGTTACACAGACTGCAGGCATTACGTACAACGTTTGCTTTAATTAAAAATAACCTTACCGCTGCGCAAGTTACGATTCGATTGGTTTTAGATCCCCAGTCAATTCCGGTCACACGGAGGTCATGTTGTTTCAGGACATCAGCGAGAATCCAGTCATTTTGTGCCCTCCTATAAATGTGAACCTCTGGACTATTCGGTGAAATTGCGATTTCTGAGGACAAAAAATATTAAAAATCAGTGAAGGCAGAAAAGCTTGGTACAATTGCACCATAAATCAACAAAAATGCATTATTAAGCACACATCTATTGCTATAAACAAAACTATGTAGTTCAATAAATACTATTTTTAAGCAAACATCATGTTCCTTACGGGTTCTATCCTTGTTCCAAGCATGGCATGTAATCGGCTCGACCCCAGAAAATGATAATCTGTCCACCATAATGGAATTCGTGAGGGTTGCTTTTTGCAACAAATGCGCTCACGTATTAACTTTCAGTAGGATCCTTTGATCTCCGATTGCGCAGACACTCTCAGTATTACACAAGGCTTATTACAAAGTCACAATACACATAAAGTTTTTTAACCTCCAACTCCAAGACTTGATAAAAAAGCACTGGTTAATTTGTTTTTCACCTTCACTCCTCCGGTCTCCAGAATTTTTTGCAAAGAAGATATGCAAATAATAGCTGTACTTTTCTGTAGTTTTCTTTTTTTTACCAATGAATTTGCCGTTTGTTGCTTTTTAAATAAAATTGAATATATAAATGCGTACAATAATAGTCAAGTTGAACGGATACTTGTCATCCGGTGGGTCGATTACTACTCATTTACATCGCCATTTACATAAGTTTAGTAAGGAAATGAAGCCAATATACAGCATTACATCAACGATTATTTTTATGCACTTGACAGAAAAAGAACAAACTACATATAAAAAGTGCAGCCAGAAAAGCTGATGAGTCTCCTCTCCTCCGCAATGCAATGACTGAATCACTTCGCACGTAAAAAGTGTAGAAGTGTACGCACTTTTGCAGGAGGAAAAGTTTATTTACATAATTTGGTG
>JAHZNF010000848.1:0-12450 GCA_027744215.1 Troglopedetes dispersus
GGAAAAGTGAATTAAACTGTTTACTTCCTGTCACTGTTTATGTTAGCAATTGTTAAACACTGTTGATCTTGGCAAGATATTTTGTTTGAACTCCTAATTTATCTCCTTTCTCTCTAACTTCATTTGGCATGGATTGCTACTTTATTATAGCGCAAGTATTACATCAATAACGCAGTATATTTGGATAAGTTCATAGGTCATTTAATGTTACATTTACCACATGCAACTCTTAACAAGCACGTCATTTGTGTTCATGTTAAATCTAGTCGAGGTCATTTTTATAGATCATCCACAGGACACACAGTTAGGCAGGAAGTGCGTTTGACACGACAATATTCAAAGACAAGCCCTCCAGTTTACTCTAGAGTGATGTGCCTCGTCTTTCTACAAACACAATTATCGATTATTAAATGTTTTTGTACTGCTACGTTCCGTGAAAGCAAACTCGAGTCCCCCTACGTGCGTTTAAAAGAATATGCTAAAAATGCACTATAATGCTTTACATTTTGCAGCAGTGACAGTAGTAATGTAGCATACTTTTTCCAAGAAATTAATTGAAATCTTTTTGGCTATTATTCAAAAACGCTTAAAGTCGAGGAAAAGTGGTTTCCTTTAAAAATCACATATAAAGTTACACATAGTAGGATGTTTATGTTCACTTTATAATGGCACGTGCTTGGTAACAGCACAAGTAAGTACAACACTTTATAATCCATAGGTCTTGGTGATGTCACGTCAAGCAGAAATTTAACTTATGTACGCAAACGGAGGAGGATGTCTTGAACGAAGAAATACCTTGACTGTGTCGAGTAAAATCCTACACTGTGTAGGTGTGGAAAGTCGTTTTAGCTCATCGACCATGTCATTTATTTTTGTTCGTTGTTTTCAGTGGAAATGCTCATCCGTTGTCAAATCAGTTAAGCAACTTCGCACGTGCAATCTTTTGCTCAACCTCGTCTGGGCACTGGAGTCATGTTATTATGAGATGCATTTTGATTTACTGTATCGCGTACATGTCAATGTTCCAATAAAACTGCTGACGCAGATAGGCAATAACTACCTACATCCACTCTGTATTTTAAAGGATTTTTTGTTTTATGTAACTTGATCCAAAATCCACGTGCTTCGTGTCATTTCCATAAAGTTAATCGAATCTCGATGTCGCTAAAAAGCCTACTGTAAATGAAGTAAGACGCTCGTCTTGTTGACAGTAATATGATTCATGGAGAAAATCATGAATAAGATGAATTCTTGAAAAGGATTCTTTCAGGCGAAAAAGTTATTAGTAGTGGTACACATTTTGGAACGGTATATGCAATCGTCATGTTTGTTCGAAATATTGTACCACCATAAAATCTCAACATTTACAGGTCACGGTCAAACAGATAATATATGTTTATTTTTTCGCTTACATCGTTTTTATGACTTTGTCTGCTGTGCTATCGGTTCTGGTAAGAAACTATTATGGTACCAATAGCTCGTCATAAATATCAGCTTCACTTTTCACTTTTCCAATATTCACGCCAGTACACAGCAGAAGCAAATAGAGAGACGTGGGATATTCAGAAATCAGATAATATTATGAATTTTGGCATGCTCGTCAAACCAAGAAAAAAATGACTATTACTGAATCGTAAAAGTGTTCTGAAATTAAAGATCCCAGTCGTCCTCTGCGAAGACTTGAAAAAAAAACGTGTAGAAATATGGCTTGTTACAGATGCTTTTGTAGAGTATGAAATGTGGTCGGTCATATGTTTATGAGATTCCAAAAATAGCAAAGAGAGCACACACGTTAACCGTATGCGCTTTGTACCGCAGAGATGAATGTTCTTGTAAACCGGAACCAGGCATAACTCACTCAAAAGAAAACCCGAAGCGGCTGTGCTTTTTTTTTGCAACTGCATTATGTTTCGTTATGTAGGTTGAGTTGGATGGATAAATGTGACATGGAAAATTTCATTCTTAACGTTCTTAACGACTTGAACATAAGTGTAATTGGGCTATACACTCGTCGTCCCACCCCAGCAACTTGCGTGCAACACTCCTTCAAAAAGATTTGGAAGAGGAATGGCGGCGGTGCCATCAACGCGAACTATAATGTTATGCATACTCCTGTAACGGAGATTATATTTTTTAAATTTGAACTTAAAAACTGCACGGTCTGTTCTCATCGACTGTGGAGGAGTATTTATGCCAATTTCTGCAGTAGGCCAGAACGTTTGTTTAAAAAAGCATGATGCTTAACTTATGATTCTTCTGCAGCAGCAAAGATTGCCTACATAGATGCCTTTTGGTGCCTCTTCTTCCTTTCTTCCTCCCCTCTGACAATAATGCAGCGGAGCGTAGTGTGATGTAAACCTATATCACATGAATCGTATCGGATCAAGTTTATAACTTTTTCCACGAAGCATTTGCAAATTTGAAACAGACGTTTGCCTCACTAATATTTTAGCGAGATGTATGTATGCGTCGTCTCCTTTCTTTAACTTCTGTGCTCTCTCAGAATAAACTGTGGTTTTTGGCGTCAGTTACTCTTGTGACATAGCCACAGATTATTGTCAGCTCAGCAGGCTTCCGGTGGACTTTTCCGGAGTGCGGAATTTATTACTGAGCCAATTATTGGTGTACTAACCTTTTCATATTAATTAAGACTTTTGGTGCCTTTCTTTTAATCTTAATTAGCAAATCAATATGCCTGTAAGTTGTTTCATCGTAAACTAATTAAACTATCCTTAAATCATTCTTGAATTACAAAATTTTGATTTGATATGTGAAAATGAAAAAGTGACAATTTAATCGAACGGTGAAGGTTACAAAAATGAAGGTACTTCTGATTTTGTGACATTTATCAGCCTCGAAATAAGGAACTGGAGGGCGAGGTAATGGCCTGGGTAGCAGAAGTAATGGGTGAACCCCTTCCTGCTGGCGCGTTTGAAGATATCTTCAAGGATGGAACTCTCCTTTGCAAGCTCATCAACAAAATCCAGCCCGACAGCGTTAAGAAGATCCAAACCAAAGGAACTAATTTCCAGTTAATGGAAAACATACAAAGGTAATGTTAAATTAGTAGTGAAATTATTACTTTTGCAAACGTTTGTTGATAAATGAATGGCTCCGCATGCGTAGATAATTAGAAGGAAGAATTTGGATACAAACGTCAATGATTTTTGGCATGCAACCCACTGGTCCATGCGTAAGAACGTGTGTGAAAACCTATTCGCCGTGAAATTCTTGTATCATCACCACAAAAAACTACTTGAACGAAATTTATTACAATGCTGTAACATTTATTGTCCCGGGAGTACGGAAGAAATAGTTTTTTATGGTCGCATGTTTTTCTTCTTCAGTAAAATTTACTGGTTTGCATCCAGCTTGTGTTACGGTGCATTTCGTAGAGATTGCAACAACTGCACTGTTTGTTTTGGAAAGAGGCTTTAGTATTTTCATGGAAAGACATTTTTAGACACATTTGACAACAGCTTTTAGTTTTCATACTCCCACGCAGAGGAAAATAAAATGTCAAAAAGCTGTGTTGAATTCTCTCTTTTTTACCAGAGATTAGACATAACGATGCTGTTTGCGGAATCATGAAATTTCAAAAGTTACTCATATGAAAAACCTCAAAAGTTGAAAGTAAATGTGAACAAAAAGACAAAAATCGAAGCCAATTCTATATTGTAGTACAGTTGACTTACATTCTGCATATTATGCAACACGAAGCACAACCGTATTACGCAATTTGAATTTTACGTCAGCCGTAAAGAGGAGATTTGTAGGATATATTAAAAGTTTCTTTTATGACTGACTTGATGCATCTATTTGGTTCTCCCGTATAGGTTCCAAGCTGCCATTAAAAAGTATGGGGTTCCAGAAGAAGAGATCTTCCAAACCGCCGATCTTTTTGAAAGAAGAAACATCAATCAAGTCGCTTTGTGTCTCTTTTCGCTTGGAAGAATTGTAAGCGCAAGATAATGTGAATTACTTTAGTACATATTTGCCTTGCATAACACGTGAATGGAATGCGGATAGTTAAACTACTTTTCTTAACAGATCCATTGACAAGATGATTGATTATGCTAATTCATATGCTTATTGTGTGTATAAAACTTTCTCCACTTGATTTTGACTTTTTTTGTCGCTTTCTGTATAATAGTATTCTTATTGAAGGGGCGGAAATTCTACATTTTACTTTTTGTGTATTATATGTTATTCATACAATTCCGCATTTTCTGTTCGACATTCGATCAGCAAAAACAGATTGGCTTGTTTCGACAAAAAAACCGAGAGTATTTTTTCTTTTAGTTCTTGAAATACGGATGTATGGTATGATAACGTCTTATTTTAAAAGTTTATTTTGAGTTGTTGTAATTTTAGCTGAAAATGTTGTTACATCACCAAAGTCAATAACAGAAACATTTACATGAAAACGATATTGGAAATGTCATACATATACCTATTTAAAAATAACAAAACTTCACAGGAGCAAGCGAGCCCCGTGTTCAACCTGCGGAAGTTGTACTTTACCTCATCATCACCATATTACATTAGACATCTAGATTCACACTCACCAAATTATTACTTACATAGTTACATATTATGTGTTAAGCACGGCGATGAGCTTAAAAAATACACCTTACATCCAATTTCACCCTCTCAACACACATTCATTACACAGCCAAAAAGGAATCTGACTTAAGGACTGCTTGCACATCATCACACTTTCTAGTCTTTAGACTCGGGGATTGGATTGCCCCGAATCTAGTAATAATGTCCTTGATACCGATGATTTATACGTGATGAGAATCATTTAATTAAAATGAAACTATTTTCGATACAAACTTTTGTGGGTAATCGATTTGGCAAAATCCGGAATGCATACCATAAATCCAGAATGAAAGTAACGATTGTATGCATACTTGATTAAAAGTAGATATTAAAGGACGGTTTCATCGGGGATAACCACAGTTCACAATTTTCCATTTCAAATTGAAGCACACAAAAGTCAATCTAGTATTGTTTGAGTTTATAGATTTCTGCTCGGAAAACTACAATAATTTTCCGTATACTTGTATAGCGAAGACATTTTTTATCATATGTAGCATTGACATCTGGTCATTATTTATATCATTCTACGCCGAAGAATTTTGTGAGATGCCGACATAAACACTCGAGGAATTAGAATAGTGGGATGAACATTCACGCTGTATGTCGTCGCGGTACATTTCCTTGGGACCTTGCAGCGTGAATTTCACTGACTCTCTTAAGTCATTTAAACAGTGAGTGGATTATCTCGCCAGTAATCTTAAAAGTTGGACTTGGCATTCTCACATAAATCGCAGCTGCTTCCGTTGCTGGTGTTTGTTTGGTGATTCTGCTCGCTCTCGTTATCCGCATTACATGCCCAATAACGTCTGACCAAAATACGCACGCTTGGAGCAGAATGTGACCTTGTTTGTTATAAGTCATTTCCAAAGATATGAATACCAAATACCATCTGGTAATATTTCTTAAATATGATAGATGAATCGCTCCACGTCTGTTAACGATGATGTAACTATCAATTCATTCCATGTGGTGGTTGCGTATATGCACACAAGAACGATGAGAGCCAAGAGAATAATAATGACGCCAAGCACAACAGGTGCAGCCATCACAAATTTTTTGACGGAGTGCAGTAATCATTGCACAGTTGCCAAATACCTTTTGTGCAACGAGAAATTATGCAAATTGGAATTAATAAATCCCAAAGAATCATGTAGTCAACAAGCCCATTTATTAAATTTAACAACAAAAAAGCTCAACTTTTTTTATTATCACTTTGCCCTTTCAAGGATGATCATCATTTTCTTAAAAATCCCACGAAATTAATGAAACAGGAAACCTAATCATTTTTGCACAATTTTCGTTGAAATATTTCAAGCCAAATTGGTCACTCATTTGAAAATTGTATGTCTGACAGAGAGTAATTATATTGTAAAAAATCGTTATTCAAATTAATCCATACAACAACGAAGCGATAACCGTTTAAATATCACAAACAAAATTAAACAAGTTTCTATAATAATAATTAATAACGTAATTAAGATGTTCTTAATTACTTTATCGAGGAATTTGTCGCAGGTGGGGAAGCTACTTTGTCTGGCGATATACTATTTGATTTGTTTTTACTTACAACGGTAGTGACTAGCTTTTTAGATGGTTTTAAAGTACTCTTATGAATAACACTGGAAGCTTCCCCAGCGTCTCCAGCTTCGACCTTGGAATCGTCCGTAAATACTACGTCCGCCGATTCCGTGACGTCTACGCTTAAAGCTGACTGAGTTGGAGGACTAGAAGAAGTCGTAGGTTCGTTGGAAGTCGCCTTCAACGATTTGCTAGATATACCAAAAGGCCTCAGGTGGTACAATAAATACTCTAAAACATACATTTGATTTGGAGTCACATAATGGAATGACACGGCTGTGTCTGAACAACAGTCCATACCCTACCAAAATTAACAGACACAAAACAATTTAAGGAATTGATTAAAGTGAAAGCGTTGGTTGAAGTATAAGAATGTCTGACTTTAAAGAATTATACCTGCTTCTGAGGGTAGTAAATGTACTTCCAGTACCAAAAACTTTCGTCAACATGCCCTGGAATCACGTGATGTTCCGGAACAAAAGGGAGAAACCTGTATCTCCCATACCCATCACGGGAATCACCTGCTTCAACTCCAACATTTTGCAAACATTTCCCTACAAGAAAAATGTAATCCATTTTAGATCAACAAGTGTTGATGAAATTACAGTTTCATGGATTGGTAATAAAATTGGAAACATACCCATTTCCACATCTTCTGCTCCACCATGATCTGATCGACATCTGCGCTTATTTGGAATAGCTTCTTCAGCAAATTTTCTCAATGCTTCTTTACTTAAAACATATCCTGGAGATGCAATAATCCAATTTATTTAAAGCAAACCACCCCTGAATTAAGATGTACCTATATGCAGAGAAAATTAATTCTTGTACGTACCTGCACCGCCACTCATGTAACCTTGCTGAACGTAAACTTTGAATTTGCACCCGAAATATATTGGATAGCTCGGATCATAATCTTTTAGCATAAATCTCAGATTCTCCACTACGACAAAGGTATCGTCGTCGGCTTTTTCATAAAGTTAAAAGAGACATTATGATAATCATTTCTAAAAGTGACTGCGAAAGATTTACATTTTTCAAGGTATGACCAATTATTACCTTTCATGAACCAGTCGGCATCCTCAAAATGATTTTCATACACGTACTTAAAGGCTTCTTTCGTTTTTGCCCACAGAAAATTTCTTCCCTCCTCCACTGGTAGTTTAACTGAAGGAAGTTCAGGATCTGTTGAGAGATGATCCAAAGAATATACATCATCAATAATTTCGTTGAGAAAATTAATTATTAAAATTTACATTCTTTCTTGAAAACATTGGCGGAATAAGTGCAATTTATTGGGTTAATACTATTTTTTATTTCTTTCCGTGGTTTGCCAAACAATTTCTGTTACAATCATATACCATAATGTTCCTGCGCATTGATTTTACTTTTAAAATATTATTACTGGTATGAATGGCTTTTGCCACATTCACTGAACAAATTACTACAAAATCATTGAAATTATATACCTAAGAATTCTGTGCCAAAGCCTGACATTGCATTTTTTGTGTAGATGAAATAACTTTTTTTAAAAGTAAAAAAAACTTGAATGAAATGACATGCCTAAATAAATATTATATTATTATACCCTCTTCGCTGCTCATGAACAGTAGTTTATTGCATCTTTTTCCCCATGTCCTTTTAACATGGATAGCTTTCTTCCTGTGATTATCAGGAGAAGTCATAATCCAACACAGCACTCTCACATCCTTCGCAAGCGACTGCGCTTCGATATCTGCTCCTTTGTGCATATCCTCATCCGGCTCATGATCAGAGACTTCCTTGGAAGGCCCGGCTTCATTCTCTACTGCAGCATGGGAGTGTGGATCACCACGCTCGCCTCCATGCTTGTGACCATGATCATCTAACGCATTATGATCTGCTTCATCTGTCGTCTCCGATTGAAATCTAATGAATCATAAACAATTTATATGTCAATTTTGATCACTTACGCACTTCTATCACCTATCAACATTACATCATTTAAATGATATAGGAAATACGATGCAAACAAAATCTGTTAGCTACAATATAAATATAAATTAAAAAGAACAATGCAATTGATATTGTGTGTAAGGCATAGTTAATTATACAGTTTGCTTGCACTTTACGTCTTATTACTTGTAGTTGTAATAATATCTAAGATATGGATATAATTTGCAGCATGCATACGCTGGTGGGGTAATGTGATACAGTCTCAAATAAACAGTAAACCAATAAATATCAGTAAAACAATTGAACTCAAAATTTGTTAATTCAACAGATTTTAGAATGAAGCCAAATAAAACTCCAGCTGAACTCATACTCGTAATGAAACAAATTAGGCAGCTCTCCTTCTTCCGGAGAAAAATTATAGGAAAACGTGAAATAAACCAATTCTTGCAGCTAACTATAATTCAAACCACGAGTAATAATTGTAGAAACCTTGTTTGGGGTTGGAAGAATGTCAAGGTGGATTGTTGGATCGGTGTGGTATTAATATTTAGAAGTACATATGCAAATCCAAATCCGAAAAGAATCCCCACAGACAATGTTGCCACAAAGCTTCTTCCCAATCTTCCAGGAGGATGCATTGCTCACGGAAGGTGACGTTGAAAATCGACTTTTCACTCTAACAATGGTTAGCTGGATACATACGAAAAATTACACAACACCTTATTCCAGTCAATAGAACCAGAGTTTCAAGAAATGTTTATTATTCGAACTATTTGAATGTGCTTTGTTTATACTTTCTTATATTCGCCGAGTTTTTTTCTTCAACAAAACACAAATCTTAATAATAAATGTAACACTGGCTAAGTCACTCGTACGCATTTGAAATTATTCGCGCGATTCAAATTCAACTCAGTGTCAATTTGAATTTTGAAGTAGGCACAACGATTCACAATTTAAAATCGGCGCGGTGGTGATTCCTTATCCTACTTAATAATGACACAAACAAAAACGAGCAACGATTCAACGCTTCGCAGCAAAACTTAAAACATCTTCAAAAATGTATCCTAACTTGTAACTTGGAAGGTATACCTAAAATAATAATTAGCATTCTACGCAAATTGTTTCCTCAATGCCATGTAAAATGTTCCAGGTGTTCCGCGAAGCATTTGTAGATTGTCAAATTTCAATGGTTTTATGGGTGTTCCGCGAAAGAAAAACATGGAGAACTCATTAAACGTAATGCTTGCGATATTTTATTCCTTCGCAGCTGCGGGAACATTTAACATGGCTCAAACATCCCCGATTCCACAATTCGGAACAGTAGTTTCACAGTTTCTGACAAAAAACTAGATACCGACTGTAAGTAAATACTTAATCAGTTTAATTAACGTCAAGTGTTCTCATTTTAAAATTTGATACTGAATTCCATCTCTGAAAATTTGCTATATGGAATCTGAGGATCGGAAAATAGTTCTTTCACACTTTGTTGCCACACCGGAGTTGTTTACGTTTAACCATTTAACTTTATTGAACAGCAATCAACTATTACGTCTATAATAAATAGTCACATTTACATCGCAAAAAAAATCATTCACCTTTCCTTCCTTCCTCACCTAATATTCTTCTACTTGGTAAATACTGAAATTGATGTTTTGGGTGGAAGGAGAGGAAGTTAGAATGTTACGTATTTATGAATTGTCGAAAACACTTCCATTGTCCTGACACGAACGAACACACACAACTTCTCTTTCCCATTCTGACTAAATAACGATACCACTATTTTTTTCGAATTACAATGTTTGGTAAAAAAGGACGTCTACTTATTATTACATAGTTGGAGAAGAGTATTAATGGATCGACAATTTTGATGGTACTATTAATCCTTCAGTCAGAGGGAATAAATTATTCACACAAAAGAGGAGCAACAAAAATGTCGATGATGATGCCAAGTGAAACTGGTGCATTCCACTTGCTTTTGCCTGCCACCGTCTCAATCTCAAATGAAATTCCATGCCAAACTGAATTGAACCGTTTTCGTATACATGCATCCCCCACTCTGTCATTAAAAACCATAACCATACGTATTTGACAGATCTGTAGAAAAAAAACGCCTGTTGGGTAACACGCACCACCGCATCCATAGACCATAACAGGAAAAAATGTTCTCTGAACGAATATGATACGCTTTAAGTACTGAATTTTTACAGAGGTACTTGTATGTGGACTATGCTAGTGGATCTCTGTACACTAATCGAAAAAATGGATAATGTTTCATCAATGTTTAGGATTTAGTTGTTTTTTTATTTTATTGTTATCTCTCCGTGGAACATAATAAATAAACAATACGCTACATTAGAGAGTTAACCTAGCTAATATAGGGACGACGGAGGAGCAGTGCAGACTTTTTTTCCAACCATTCGTAACATCCACAGAAGTCTAGTGCTTACGTTTACACCCTCACTAATCCCAAATGGAATGGAATTAATAAAGCATTGAAATAATGAGCGCATTCCCTCATGTCAATCTACACAGTTTAATGAAGTGTTGTGGAACCACAGTCAAAACTTCTGTGCATTCTGAGCAGAATGAGGCTTATTTATTAATTCAATGATTGAATCGAATTGAATCCTCGTCGACGATTCTACTCACAGGATGAGGATATCATAAATACATCCGCATGGGGGAATATACCAAACGAACAAATTAGAGTTTGTATTTTTTAACGGGAATCCCTAGTTGACTTCAAACTAATTTTAGGATAATCTAACACACTAAAATAGTTCAAGAAAAACACTAATGCAGACTCACAGAAAGGGAGTGCCAGCAAATTTGAATATGACAAAATGGCAATTGAACTCAATCATTTTGGGTCTAATTTTAGCATTTCTGATGCCTCCAACAATGGAATAGATTACACCACAGTTTATTGAAATTTCCGACGAACACGGAATACTATTATTGGCATTCGATGCGACACCTAACATGGGAAATGATACAATTCACGTCGAAGTCATGTGCACATTGACACTAAATTGTTTTATGAGTAACATTCGTGCACTCACAATGGAGCTCCTCGGTTCAATTTATGCTCCGTGTTGTTGCAACCAGTACAAGGATAAACTATATTGATATCTTGACAGATTATACGCAAATTATTAGAATTCGCGATTCAGAAAAGTCGTAATAACAAACGCAGTTCAGTAAACTCGGTGAACAACAGGAAAATAATTTAATTTAATTCCTTTCAAATCCTAACTTTTCTGCTGGTATAATCTGTCTGCTTGACTGTTCTAAATTTCATGCGTCAATCGACGAAAGAGGTGCTGTAACACTTTAAGTATTTATACTTCACCAAAATGCCAAGCGGGAAACTAAAAGTTTATTGATCGACCCTCTTACACTTTTAGAATACACTTAGAATTTACGATTTAAGTCGCCACTCACAAAGCACTTTATTCGTGTCACTTTCTCATAAAATCCTCCAAAACTTCCAGCCCACCACTTTTACACTAACGTGCGAAAGAAAATCTACCATTCATTGGTTGTTGTCTTCCGCGTCACATCAACACTACATATAATTAATACATTCACTTTTATGAGATAATGGCCGAACGGTTTTATGATGAGTATCCATCCTCAACCCAATTATGCCTCGTAAACCTCGGAAGCGATTTCGATTCTTTTTTTTTACTGATCACTTAATTTGACCATCTGCATCTCTCTCAAACTCGCAATCGTACAACTTTGCACTTCATTTTTGATGAGAGAATGATGGAATTGATGTTAGCAAGCGCACTCCCACAAATAAACTGTGAAGTAAGGGGAACGCAGGACTCGCAGAGCAAAACCAATATTGTTATTTTTTAACTCAATTTTTTCGTGTGCTGTTTTCAAATACACTTCGAGTTTCAAAGCTCGATTGAGTAATTTTGGATAATGTGCCTTCTAAATCTCATTCGACTGTCTTCTCAATTTTTAAAAACCTGAAGCATTCCTAATTGCTCAGCGCCAACCGCGTACAGATTTGGTCGTCTGAAAACGTTTCTTAACGCTTCTGCCTGGCTTGTTTAATGCTAATATTAACCGTGTCATCTTAAGATATGCTTCACGATAAAGGATCAGCTTAATGAAGACATAATGATTCATCCATTTCTACTTATTATCACTGACTTCATTTGCACAACACACTTTCTTGCAATTTATTAGATACATATGTATGCGATATGGTAAGCGGCGCTCCGCATTAATCGGCAATAATTTTTACAAGCTGTATAATTAGTAATATAAATAAAGTGTTTCAGTAATTGTTCTGCCGGCATCTCCTATAAAAAC
>JAHZNF010000849.1:0-10295 GCA_027744215.1 Troglopedetes dispersus
ATTTTCTTTTACAATCGCGATCTTCAGGCACGAGTTATCCATGATAAAAAATTAATGAGAGCATTTGTTTCGTGGATCTGGTTACTTGCAACTCGCAAACAGGTTTATCTATCTTTATAATTTGGGAGAAATTGGATTGTTCAAACCTTCCTTGAAACAATTATTTCCTCAAGCCTTCAGATTCCAGGAGAAAGTGATGAAATACCTGATGTGGTTACATGGCTGGAGTGTGCAGGAGTGTGAATGCATTAAACTTAATAATGGGTGCACTACAAAACAATACTTGTTCTATTTGAAGTGCATTGCAGTTGAGAAACACAAATGATTAATAAATACATACAAATTTATGTAAATGGGGATACAAATAATATACACTTTCCGGTTTTCTCCAGCAAGATAGCTGGAGAATCGACCAGCAGCAGCGCACCACATGATCGCATTCCTGTTCGACTGTCACTTTCGCTGTGCAGCATTTCACAAAATTATACGTTCTGTGTGCTTCTTCATAAAGTTGTTGTAGTGGTTTTTCCGAATAAATTCATGCAGTCTAATACTATTTTTTTCTGGAAGGGTGGCTTTCACACACATACTCCAGTTTGGTAGGAATTTGATATTTTTTCAATATTTCTTTTATCTTTTCTTCTCTCCTAAAAAATTCACAAAACCTTGAAAGATCCACAACAACAGTATACATACAATGTGCCATAATGCATTATGCAGTAACTGATTAAAAAAAAACTTTTTTCTATGTTTCCTGCATCAGCGTTTGGCTGCACTAGTATATCAATATACCAATTGCGTAATGGAAAGTGAGTGGGAAAGATTTTGTTTTATCAAAACATAAAAGAGGATGATATATGACACTTAAAGTAATAGCACAGACCTGCATAACTTCCAGCAACGATACAAAAACTACGCCGTAGTGCTTTGTCCGACTCCAATCCTTTTAAATATTTCATTCTCGTGTCCTTTTCCATTTTTAACGCAAGTGACAACAAAAGTAACCGAAATGAGAAAAGAAAAAAAGAAGGAAAACTTTCATTACATTTATTTCGTATTCAAAACGCTACTTGTTACATGTCACATCACTTAAAAGTGAGCTAAAAAACTGGCAGAAAGTAAAAAAAAACGGGAAGAATCTGTGAAGAAATGCTTTTAAAAACTTTTTCACGGGCGGATTATTATGGAAGATGAAAAAGTAGAGTGAAAATTGTTGTTTCGTACTGCGCAGAAGACTTTTACAAGATTTGTTTACAGAATGCATATTGATAGGTAGGTATGAAAAGAAAACAGAAAAGCATCCTCGTGACGCAAAGCATCTCGCCACACATTTACATATTTTTCTTATTTCAATCCTTGTCATGCACAACCCGCAAATGACATATTGATAAAGCATTCATGCATTTTGTTTGCAGCAGAACTTTAAAGCACACCAAGTGCATGGCTATCCAGTTAAGATTTCAAACTTTAAAAATGTGCCGCGTATTATTGAAATTGGAAACGCCTGGTTGGGTGCAATTGAATGCATTGTCGTTGTTAGGATATAAACTACAAAAATTCTATTATGAATTGTGCAGTTATAAAAATCGGATGTCGCGTTCAATATTGAATTTCTTTGTGCTGTACTGTGCTATCAAGCAAGCAGAGTTGCAAATATTTACAATAATAAGAAGCAGTGAGCAATCCCTCAACTCAAGGACAACCGTCAGCATGCATTCAGAAGAGCATTGTTATGTAAATTAGGGAAAAGTTGAATGTGTTTTCGTTTTCAAATTTATTTTACAATCAATCTTCAACCGGATTTTCAGCTTCCTTTTCTTCTGTGGGATTCAAAATGCTACATTTCCATTTTCCTTTTCGCCAAAAGTGAATTATCCACTAAATACCATATTGTCGTGTCATAAACATGATTCAAATGAAAAGAGTACATTTTTGAGAAAATAGAAAAATCAGATTTAGTAGTAGTATACATCCCTAGTTCTGTGAGACAGTATAAAATTTTCCAAATCCTGTTGTTGTTTTGATAGAGAATCTTCTTGAATATCTTTGTAATCTGTGCACATTTGTAATACACACGAAGAGCAGGCGAATGAAACTTCTGGTTAGCATAAATCCACAATGAAGCTGCTGTCCTCCTTTTTCCGTGCTCGCTGTTGTCTCCAGTCTCTGTCGAACTGAAGCAAGATGAATAAAATGAAAGAGGGAGAAAGGGAAAACAAATCCGTTAAAAGCCTGCTGATGTAAATAGGTAAATACCACGCATTTTATAACTTATAACTTGTTATTCTTGTTTTCATTCCTTTTCCCCGCAACTTGGCTACTCTTCTGTGGTGTTTTTCATCAAATTCGTATTCCTCCAACTCTTTTGTTACTTTTTATTGTGTGTGTATCTTTTCTCTTGTGTAAAAAAAGTTACACTATATATTCTCGTGTTCTCTTGCATCCTTTCCATCCGTCTCCTCTTCCATCCATCCATCCATAAGGTGCAGTGCACAAGCTGCCAACAAATTCTTTTATACTTTTTATTTTTTGTGTGCTATGATAATAGAAATAACAAAAAGACAAAACTGGGGAAAAACACGGGAAAGTTGGGAAAGCCGACGACAACGTCGTCGTCAGAACGAGTGCTTTTTTATTGTTACTCTGTTCTACTTTGTTTGTTTGCTGATGAAAATCAAGTTAAAAGCGTTTTGTACTTTTCTGTTTACTTTCCATTTTCAAAAATTATCCCCACACAAAAAAAGTCTTGCTTATAGTGATTCATTCTTCCTCAACTCTAATGATAAATATAATGAATCTTTAACGTAAATTTCACTTCGCTCTTTTTAGTCGCAACTGACTAAAGGAAGCGCGACGAGGAACATTAAATCTTTTACATGAAGTGGGGCGAATACTCAACAAAGAAATTTGGTGCCTGCCTGGCCTACACGTTTTACTCAATATACTACAGTTTTCACTTCTCCATTTTGCAGTGTCCACCGGGAAAAAAACTTTATTTTTGATGAATTCAGAGCCCAGGCAGCCTGCATTAGTCCGTAATTCAGGTGAGCCAAATATATCTATTTAGAAAGCTGCTGCAGGTTTAATCTAAACCTGGGCAAGTTTCAACTTCAGCCTCAAATCCAGACATCTTTTTTATTTTGGATTATGGGAATGGGTTAGTGTTCTATTCGAGGCAAAAAGGCTTTAAAAATAGCTATACGTACACATGCATATGCATCCACATACTCGCGACTAGCCGGTGGTGGTAACTTAATTTGCTCTAAAAATGTGGCCAGGTCCGTGGAGAAAAAAAAGGGTGAGCGAGCGATGAGCTTATAACTTTTTTCCATTTGTAAAGCTTGGTGGTGATGGTGATCGTGGTCTTTTCGGATGTAGCTTTGATTTCTTTATTATGCAATATTAAAAGTGTATTTGTAGGGATGTACATATGTGCACTTTATACGAATATGTGCCTGTATGTAGCTTTTTTTAAAACAAGACTGTTCCACTTTCTGAGAAAATAGGAATATATCCGTCTAGCACACATAATATTATTGTTCCAAGTTCCAACAACGCTATGTGTCACTTCTTCCCTCCATGCGCCGCATTCAACAAAACTTTTCCTGCTTACTTTACTGTTCTCCAGCTTCTTTAGATAAAGTTGGAGTGGAAAATGGCTTCGTAAATCTGTCATCAGTCTACACAAAAAAGTTGGTTTTGGTGGTGGTGGCTGATACAAAAAAAAACTTTGCGTAAAGAAAAAAGGAGAGCTCAGCTGTTCCTGGAATTGAAATAGCTCTAATAATGTTTCCATTCTGTGAGCATTGCTAATATCGAAAAGTGCCAGTAACAAGTAGAACGAAAAAAATTGACAATGTACAATTCATGTCTTTTCTCCGGCGGCGCAGACCCACCACCAGAGAATCTAATATGCTAACCCCGTTAAATTGTTTTATTTTCTTTTGCTCACCTGTGTCGTTTGGGCGTACTACTGGGATGGGAATGAGCTTCTGTAAACTTTTTTTTGCCTGAGCAAAGGAAACATTAGACATTAGCGCGGCGAATTTGTCTAGCTCAACATAAAGAATTTGCTGAGTCACGATTACCGAAGTGAATGTGTCACTATCGCTGTGGCGCAAGGAGGGAACAGCAACTACCTATTTTCATTATTTCCATTAGCTCCATTAGATTTGTCATGCTTTCTTGCAATTTGCGTCGCAATTTCCAGTGTTATGAGCCTAATCTATATCAGATAGGTACGAAAAACTTTTCGGAGAGCATTTTGGGCAAATTGGCTTTAAATGTTTGTTCAACATGGAACGAAAATATTCGGTAAACTGCTTACACCTTATTTCATAACGCTATAATTTGAGAACTACTATTCAGATTTGTAGTTTTACTGTTGAGTCAGACCGTTTTATTCAAACTTTCTAAATCATTACAATTTTTGATTTTGCATGAGAAATGGTGAAAGTTATAAATAACAAGGTTAAAGAAGTAAAAATGAGCTCAGTTAGGTTAACATTAATTTCCTGAAATATGCCTAATAAGCATTTCCGCACACACGTGTTAAACATTTTCCTGCTGCTGGTTTGCGTAGGATTCTCCGGATCCTTGCCCAGGCTCCTTCTCGGTTGGGAGAAGGCTGTCCGCAGATCCCTGTCTCAAGATCTCTTCTAGTTTTCCAGTTTCGTACAATTCGATGGTATCATTACCACCTCCGATGCATACGCCATCCACGAAGACACGTGGGACCGTGCTGGCTCCAGTCATTTCTTTCAGAGCTTCCTGAACTTCTGCACGATTAGGATGATCTGTGATGTCAACGGTTGAGTAAGACTGGCCGAGTTTGTCAAACACCTTTTTAGCATCATCACAATGAGGGCAAGTGGATTTGGAGAAGATTACGACACGTTCCTGGTTGATAAGGTCATCAATACCGCCTTTAGTTTTGACTTCAGCCTCTTCTGAATTTTTCTGGACCTGATCAACTTCACGGTGATCCTGTTCCTCCATGCTAGCTCCACTCATTTTCGTAATTCAGCCCGCTTTAGTTCTGCTCACTCTCTGAAGTCGACTTGACTTCACAGCTTATGATTTTGAAATATTTTTGAAAATACCAAATATCGCACTTTTGCAGACGTCAATTTTGCTTTATATAATTGCCTGAAGGTAGCGATGCGGTTTCCATCATTTGAGATTTAAAAGTATTCCTAATTCAAAGAATAATATATCGACAATATTTTTGCTATATCCTCAAACATCACTCGGGTGTGGTCTCCTTCACTACAGGTCATCAATATTCCAAGATTTGTTCTTCTGTACAAGAACTCATTTCCAATGAGCATTTATAATTTAGAATAGACCGTTTGTAATATGCGTGACAATTTTTTCGCAATCCCTTCTACTGTGACGTGAAGAACATTATTTGCAATGGAATGGATGGTATACATTATTATTGTGGATTCATGTTGTTGGAATCTGATGGTTTTTTAGATGATGAATTTGAAGCAGCGTCTCACGTCCACTTGAATCTCACATTTTGAAAATAGCTTCAAAGCTAATTATAGCACAAGGCAGGTAGCTAATTAAGGATTCACGAAGGGTTGCGACGAGGAGACAACCAGAGGGTTTTTGGGGACCGCGGTCCCTGCCCATCCTCGCTCGTGACAATATGACTCCCTTTGGCTGTGTCGACCTATCTGACTTTGACTGACATTCACTACTGTGATCGTCATCGTCATAATGCTTTGCATGTCACCCATCCATCCAGTGGAGAGAGGGAAAAGAAAGCCGTATAAAAAATAAGTAGTGCATATTAAAATGGTGGCAGACCATCCACCACCTCCACAAAAACCGCACACAATAATGCTCCATAAAGAAGGCTCGCGAAGTAACATTTTTCTACATATTTTTCTCCTTTACCTGGACATATTTCTCCCACATGAGTTGCGAATGTAAGCACACCACGACATGGCACCACTATTGTAAAAATGGTCTATACAACTTTTCCTTCTTCACCACACGACCAAAAGGTTCCACTCTTCTCATTCTCTCAGGTCGTCTCTTGCTCCTCTCTTCTGCCATGATGTCGAGTGGCATGACATGCCACGCCATAATAATAATTTTCCAGTTGACTGCCTCACATAATATAAAGTAAAGTACATAATAAGCCAGGCAACGGAACGTATACGTGTGTGCGTCTACCAGAGAGAATGTTTAGAGCATTTTTTTACCCATTTTCCCACTCTTCATTAGCATACTATTCCCATACAACAACGGGCAAAGACGAGAAGAGATGAAGAGAGGAGCTGCTAGGATAAACACGTCGGACGTGCCTTTGACTCATCATCATTATCATGTGTATAGTAGCTTTTTTCCCGGAGAATGATGCAGTGAAAAAAAAGTACAATAAATAGCAGTGAGGATTCCCTTGCGAAATAATACATTCGTGTGGGCCGCTTTTTCCCTGGTAAACGACGGAGAACTATGTTGATGATCTACATGCCCTGTGAAAGAAAGCACAAAAGAATAATGGCCACAAAAACTGTACTCTTATACTTATTTCTCTCTGGGCCAACTTTAAATAAAACTTAGGTAGTATAGTGACGGGATAAGCACGATGATACGCTCTCGTTGATTCGCGTTTATAATAAACGGTTTATTTAAGGGCTTCGCACAACGACAGCATGAAGGAATGCTGTTTTATTTCTTCTTACCTGATTTTTTGCAATAGTCATTGCGCTTTAGTGTTATTTTTGTTTGTGTGCATGTAAAATAAGAAGAACGTCGAAGCTCCTTTAAGGACAGGGAATCGCATTGCATATAAATGGTAATGTAATCATGCATGCATGGAAATGAGCCGAGTGGAGATACCTACAAACCGCCTAGTAAATATCTCCATAGAGCGGATCTCACCTTTCCTCTGATTACACTGATCAGCTGACCAGCGATTAGAAAATTCTCTATTAAACTGCTATAACAGATTTTGCTATAACTCCTTGGCCTGCAAATAAAATTAATTTGTATTATAAGATCCGCTCAAAAGAGAAATTTTCTACCTTCTCAAATAGTATTTGAAAAAAAAGTGGGAAATGCCAGAGTGTACTTCTCCCGAAATCCGTGGTGTAACTAAATTCTAAAAATTTGTAAAGTAGGACCATACGACACCCCTGCGCTCGATAGAAAACACATCGCTATGCTACCGCATGCCGTTTTTTCCGGGAGGAGGAGGTTGAAGAAACACTCAAAAATGTTGATTGTTATGCCATACAACTTATGGCTTGCCTGGTGCTTACACCATTACATCAACCTATTATTATTTAGGCTTGATGCCTGAACAATTTTTTTCTGGGTGGCTACACCACGCGCTTCCTTTGTGTGGACAAAAAAGAGGCTAAAAACGGACGCAAAGCAATCTAGGAAAAAACACAGTGTTCAATTACGTTCCGGGGAACATTCTCGTGGCAGCTAGTAACGTTCCAGTCGGGGACTTTTTTTCATTTTTTTTGTAGGGAACGAGGGACGGAGGCATTAATAAAGCTTTTTGCATATTGTAAGTAGTATAAGCGTAGCTAAAATGTCGATTTTTCTCCTTCCTGCTCCGCTCACTTGCAATAACGACGAGAGCAAGCTACCAACAACAGAAGAGTGAGTACTACTAGAGTGCGGGCGGAAAATAAGTTAGTCGTGTGATTTTTTTTGGCTACACAGCTCACTAGCACTTTTCTTGGAAAATGCGACAACCACTTTTTGCGTGTTCTACAATTTCCAACACTTTCCTCTCGTCTTGTCCCTTTTTTCCTCCGCAGGGCTGTTTCAAAAGGAAGGACAAGCCGGGGATAATAATGGAACCGACGGTCGAATGAAAAGTGCCCCGTGAGTGTGCGAAATTAATTTAACAATTACTGCACACGTTTCATAAGTTATATGGAGGTCGCACCTTGTTAAGAAGAAATTTTGTGCCTTCTTGAATGAAGCAAAAATTGCTGGACCATGTCAGTATGTAGTGCTTGCCAAAATTAAAAGAAAATACTCTATTGAAGCAGAGTAGAGTAGTTTTCATTTTGTATTGCTGTGTGCCCTTCTGGCTCTCTTTTGTCCTGCAAGTTGTTCCCGTGAAGAAGATTATGATGACGCTGTTGTAGTCCACTTTCGGAATCAGAGAAATTACACAATTCGGAAATGGGAGAGTGGGTAGTAGGGAAGCACGTAGATAGCGGGCGAGTGATGAGGGCACTTATCTCCTCTCCTTCTCCTGATTTCGTTCCCTCTAACAAAAAAGAAAAATTATCCAGAATTGGAAAGGAAAGGGTACCTACATACATTCATATATAAAAGATCGTGATGTTCTTCCTTCAACCTCCTCACAAGATGGTATAGCTAGCATCCGCAGTGCCACATTGGCAGATTTCTGTTCACATATAAAAAATGAAATAAATATGTATATGCGTGGCTTCCTTCTACCTAATAAATTTCTTCCTCCGTGGAGGAGAGAAAAAAAAACGTATAAATTGTAGCAAAGAGAAGTCATAAGAGCAAGAGCAGCCCTGCAGTTTTTTTGTGAAAGCAGGTATTCCGCTTGGTTGACTTATTACCAACCAACTTTTTCGAGACTCAGTCATGTTTAAGTCTCCCCTTTTTTCCCAACTTTTTTCCCTTCTCTTCGCTATTATTATTACCCACTCGGTTTTTCTTTCTTGGAAGTTGTCCTCGTCCTTTAAATGAACCTTATGTTTAAAGAATTATACTTGCATACCTTTGGAAAAACCAACGAGGTCTCAGGTCTGGCTGGAAGTAGAAGTAACCTAGAAAAACCGACATATCTCTCTTACTTGGTGTCCTGTGTGCCCACCCATCCATACGGCTTATTATTAGAGCTGCCTCTTTCTTCACTTCTTTCCCTTCCTTTTCTCCTCCAATAAAATATATTGGTCCACACACGTTCCCCCGTGACACCACTGCATGAGAGCCTGCCTTTACCTGAGCTTTTTCTTCTTCGTTCTGGATGGGTTCAGTTTTTTTGTGAGTCTTCATTTTGCGATATGATATGATGGCGATGAGATCGACATCAGCACCGCATCCTACATCCCCATTCCCGTTATCATCACCTTTTCTCCTTTTTTCATTCGAGTAGTTTTTGGGAACCAACGACTCAAGAAAATGCTTATTATCAGATATAATAATGCATTTCACCTTGTGTCGCTCCGATTTCCTGCTTTTCAATGGCTTGTCATATGGCTCAAGTCCTGAATAAGCAGTAATATTAGTGCTGCTCTGCTGCTATGCTGGCTGGGTGGCATGGCGGCTGTGATGGAAATGGGAAATATTTCAATATGGATGGGCCCCTTTTCCTACTAACGCCAGCCAGACTGCTTCCCTTTTTTCATCTTTCCCTTCACTTCAGTTCCAATTCTGATCGGACTGCAAAAAAACTGGCTGAGTGAGTGATGGGAAACGAATGGTGATGATTTTATGTGATATCATCATGACTATTATTATTATTACTGCTGCTCGTATTAGATTTTTTCCGAGTAGTGTAGTAGTTATGTAGGGGAGAAAATCTGACTCACTGACTGATTGATGCTAGAAAAAGTTTGCCCGGAAAAAATAGTATATGAGCACTGCGTCTACTTCAAAATATGGAGCAGAAAGAATGATAACGTTTTCTTCGTATTTTTTCCCTTTCATTTTACATTTGTACAACATTCCATAGAAAAAATGCACTTATATTTGAGTGCGCTGATGCTTTAGTAGAGGAACATTTCCTCATTTCTTTCCCCTTCTTTATGCATTTTTATGAAATATTTTTGGTAAGGGGAAGAAGATATGTTGAGAGAAAAGGAAATGTGGAGCACGTACTACATTGAAACTGATCATTTGAAACCAAGAACACACACACGCACACATTGGTTCTGGCACACAATTCATAATATATTTTATTTTCGGAAGGAATATTCCACTTTAAAGGAAAAGGGAGCAGTGGAGCAGCATGGAAGGATAAAGTGGAATAAAGGCAGGATAAGAGATGATGTGAAAAAGAATAAATATCTATCTACTTTTTAAACAAAAATCTGAGGAATGGGATCTATAAAAACATTCTATAAAGCGATATCGGTAATTATATTAGCACACATGGTGCTCCAAAGTATAAAGTTGAAAGGAAAAAAGAAAGCTCACTCAGACTTGCATGAAAGTTTTCCTCTTTGAATGTCTGGAGTCTAGATAAGGTACTTTTGGCGCTTAAAAAAAAGATGGATAAGATAGAAGGAGAAGTCAAAGAAAAATATCCTTCCTTGTCAGTCACAAGTCAG
>JAHZNF010000851.1:0-16826 GCA_027744215.1 Troglopedetes dispersus
AGATTTACTATGGCTTGCCTCCCGTAACGATCACGAAGTAAATGCAAATGTTTTTCTAAAGCTGAGCATGCCGCCTCTGGACCCCGGGACAACCTCACTTTGTGAGATCCAACCTTAAATTAAAAATTTTATAAGACACAAATATTCTTAGAAGCAAACTTAACTAATACTGCTAAATAACTCATACAATAAAGCCATGGAAGTTAAATTGTGAGTAAACGATGTACCTGTACACCAGGTTGCTCCCAAAATAATGGAACCGATCCTCTAGTCTGGAGAAACGCAGATATTTCAGAATCAAAAGTAAGAATCTGCTCCGTTTCCACAAAGTTGGCAACATGGCCATCATCATTCGTTCCACGAACGTTAAACCTGAAAATGGAAAATTAGAACATAATAAAAGAATGTCGATCATCTTCCGCATTAAAGATGCTCTAGAAGTAGAAGTAAGGCTTGTAAATTGACTATCTTTGGTAGCATTCCGCTTCTGTTCACACAAGGTTAAATCCATCTGACCAGCCGACCCTCCCCACGAAAAGTAAAAGGTTCCGGAGTTGAGAACCTTCTTAATCTGAAATTATCATTTTGCATACAACTGTTAGATATCGCATATCTGAAACTGAAATGTGCTACCAGAGCTTTGCACGTCAATACGCACCTCTGCAATTTTGTCATCCTCCGAACTAGGACCGCGGAGATTGATAAAAGTTGTTTCTGTTACTCGAAATATCTCACAGTCGCATATTTTCCCTACTGACACGCATCCTTTTATCATAACCAAAAACATTAGTTGATCTTCCTCTGCAAAAGTTACAAAAGATATTATTGTTGTTAAAACATGTTTTCATATTGAACAAATATATATTATATTTCCTGCAAGGTTACACTTTGCTGGTTTGATAGTTAACTGTTGTCTACATGAAGGACAATCTACCTTTTGAATTGGGCCCTTTCCATATTTAAACGCAGCACAAAAAATCGCACACCACTTAGGTTAATTTAGGTAAACATTTTTTATTTATTTTACTTCATTTCAAAGCTTTTAGCCAAACGCTAGCTATGTACTACTATGTGGCACTAACAATAAGTATAGAAGCATGCCTTTCATTAAATTTAAATATTAAACAGCAGAGAATTGATAGTAAAATAATTCCATGAAAATAACTCTACTCGAATATAATAGTGAGTAATACTATAATTAACTCAAGCTCAAAAGGCTGACAAGAATTTTTTATATAAGCTTACCTAGATGAAACTGGAGGACCCCTAAGCATCCATAATATGATTCGATATTTTCAGTGTACAACCTTCGTAAAACTTGAACCTCTGGACCAGCTGCAAAATCATTCAGAGAAAAATGTTTATGTAAGCAATTGTAGGACAAAGTTTCCGAATATCGTGGCATGAGTCAACTGAACATTTCATGAAAAACGAATAGGAACATACTGATTTGGGCCACTGCACAGGACTCGAACAGAAGAGCATCTTCCTTGTTCCGGTGTTTCAAAATAATACTGAATTTTTCGGGTGTGTTGAGACAAAGGACCCGGTACGGCTTTCCAAGAGCCATTTCCTCAGATTATCAAGTTCCTTGTTAATTTTCAGGTATTAACTTCTCATTATATCAACTGCTCCTTACAACCTGACAAAAAAGTAATAGTCAACAGTGTAACACGAACTCGAAACAGGGAGAAATCTTGGTTTAAAATGTATTTACATTAGTACTTCAGACTTCCTTCACCAATCTGAGTTTTCTGTAACGGACTCCGAATACACACTTCCAGGTCAATATGAACAAGTAAAATGAATTGAACACCGAAGTTTCGTACGACTGTCTCATGATAAAAAACAAACAATGCTGCTATTGCGCAAAACATGTTATCTATCTACCCTGTCCTAAACCTAGCTCAGTTATCTTCATCCACTCATTAATTATCAATCTTTTGCATTTTATGTGTTTTTACGTCCACGCATATTATGTATGTTTACAGCCGTTTGAGAGCAGAGAGCAAGTTAAATTTAAACGTAGTACAGATAGTAGAATGTAATGATCTTCGTCTCGCAACGCATGCAGACAAACAAACTCACTACGAAAGAGAAAAGAATCTTCATGAATGAGTCATGGTATGGTCTCCTGGTACAACGATGAAAACAGAAGCAATCAACAAAGTGTCACTGCTCCTGCGTTTGTCAAAACATTCTCTCCGTCATACATATTTTGATATTTTCAACTAATTCTCAAAACTGAACAAAATCAAAACTGAAACGAGAAAGTCACCTTGGATCACGTGTTAATCGGTGTATTCCCTAGACCTTAACCGTTACTCCTCATTCTGAACTCACACGCGAAATTTACTTCACTATTTTCATATTTTCATAATGCAGAATCGATATTTGTATGCGGTAAAATATTAATTCGTGAAATCAAACAATGTCAAACTGGATATAATCATCCAATGAAGTTTCTGATAACGAGCGAAGTTTCTTACCATTTTTAGCTATAGGAAATCAAACGTGGGCGTCACATTCGAATTTTACTATGGAAGCAACAACGCCAAAAAGGAGTGCTGAACTAAGAACTTTCCAAGAAGAATGTGTAAAACCTTCCCTCCTTATCAATCTTTATTGTTGTGTTGACATAACTTTCAACTAATTAATTAAAATAAGGTTTCACTGTAATACAGCTGACGATTTCTAAGTTGGGTTTGTCCCAATGTATCGTGGCAAGTAGTTCTGTGGTCGTTGCAGTTGTTGAGCCGAATGAATGAATGACGACCATAGAGGAGGAAGGAGTGTTGCAATTGCAATAAAAATACATTGTAGAGCATAAAGAGATCACAAAAAACAGACAAAAGACACCAATTTCACTCGCTCGCATGTGCTAGTAAGTGATGCGAAGCCAAACCAGTAAACAAGTAAAGCATGCCCATATGTCTGAGAATCTGAATGAAAATGAACCAACCAATAATTACTACTACTGCACTGCTTCTGTGAGGTTCGTGAAAAAATGCAGCGTATGCAATTTCAATATGATTTGCAGCAATTCTTTTGCATATACGAAGCACTTTTCTAAATAAAATAATTTTATTTTTCTAGAATTGTTAGAAACAGTGTGTCTTGCCAGAGTCTACCAGACATTCCTTCCTTCCCTTTGATGTCTTATTCTTCATAATCATTCATATAAACAGTTCATAGTTAATCGTCCGTCGTCGTCATCATCATCATTGTCACACTTTGTCATGCCTTTCCTTTAGGCTTGCTCAACATTTTTTTCTACAAATTATATGCCTTCCCCACGTAACGCAACTAAGTTCGTAGTACAGTAAACATTCTCGAAGTGGACATGAACCACCTCAATAAAAATAAGTTTTCCGCGTCATCTTAATCATCAGAAGTTTGTTGACGTGTGTACTGACGTACGCGATTTCCTCATGACGCTGTGCTTACTTTTTTTTATAATTTGTAGAAACAACTACACCCCCAGTTTAAGTTGACTTTTGTTTATCATGGTAATTATATGTCTTTAAAAATATAATATTCAGAAGAAGTTGTAATTTATACAAATGCGTTCTTTCTCAAGTGCATATTTTAACTAAAAGTAAAATATATAAGTGGCTGAAAGTGCACTATTTAATCTGAACATCTGCTTATCACAATAAAACATTTTGCAACTTAGCTTCTGCAAAATTATAACTGCTTGCAAAATTAAAATATTATTATTTTTGGTGTCTTCTAGACAACTTTTGCTTACGAGATTCGTGTTTGTTATAAATCTGGCAAACTTAGTTGAAAACTTACTGCAGTAAGTAAAGCAAAAAGCAGAGCTGATTCACTTACAAAAGTTATTTTGGACGCTCGTCACCGCTGCACGTCAATCAGATAGCGTTTTCACATCTTCGTATTCTCTGGCAGCATTTGACTATGAATTTCTTTATCGCTGTTTTGCACACCACAAGAAATTTTCGTACTACTTCGTAATCCTTGGAATTAACCCTGCGTCTTCTGGTATTTACATGAAAAAAAAACAAATAAAAACAATTATTGAAAATAAGATGAATTAAGAAAGTAGCCAGTAAAGGAGTATTTCTTGGTTTTGGCTCACCTAAGTCACAGGATCAACCACAAACCTCCCTTGATCTACTTTCGAATTACGAATCTATTGGCTCGATTTCGTTGTGTAGAATAAATTTGATAAGCAGCCTTTGAGTTTTCGGTAATACCTAGTAAGACAAACACATATTTTCAAGGTACTTCCTCCTCTCGTCTCTACAATTATAATGCCCACACAGTAATGATAATGCACTCTTCAAACGTTCCTTAATTTATTGCTTCTGACTTCTACTTCAACTTGTACAAGTTTTGGAATGGAATATATTATATGAAGATCACAACGCACACACACATCACTTAAAATCATAAATTGGGGGAGTCTCCGTATTTTTTTGTATCATACAATGGTAGAAATAATGTTTCTACTTTATTTTTTTCTATAGTCCTCTCGTAGCTTATGCAAAACGTTGTTTGCTCTCGTATTCATAGATGTTTTATAATATATGACAAATATTATTTGTTTTGCCATCACAGCAAAAATCGGAATGTAATTTAATAATGTAGCAAGTCTTGCCATAAATACTAGGCTGTTATAGAAGTGACAGCAATTCAGCTGCTGGCTGGAGTTCATTAAATTATATTTTTCTCTTATTACAATTATTGCATTGTGCCATGGACTTACTACAATGTGTCCACAGCTTGCTTCAGTTCATCCATTTACACAGAGTGCACACACTGGAATCTGTGTGCTTTACAGCAAATATACTGGTCGGAATTTCCAAGTTGGAACGATTTCTCCAATGGTAAATATTATGTGCAAGGAAAATAGAGAAAGTCCTTGAATTCCTCTTTGGCATTTTCACCGTTTCCCCACAGAGAGGTGGCTCGGTCCCACTGCAACATTTTCATGCATTTAAGCTGCTTTAGTCTTGATTCTTGCAAAATCCGAAGGGAAAGCGAGATGCTTTTGTATGTACCTTTCACTCGCGTCATATGACTCACTGCGCGTGTTGCATAGCAAAATGTGTGGATGTATGTATCCTAAAACAAGGTCACGATATAGGTGCGCGTTCTGCACACATTGCGTGGCGATAATGGTCTGTGGTGAAGCCATTTTACTCTGGTAATTCCATATATCTCAAGAAATACATGAACGTGTTTCGTCTGGAATATTTGCCTGGCTGTCATATCCTCCGTAAAAAAGGCATATTATGTATGCCCGAGACGTACTTGCATGTTGATAAGTTGAACTACTTTCTTCTAATACAACACCTACCATTAATATCCAGGAAATGCTTTCACATGTTTGAGGGAGAGTCTGCTCTCCGCTGAGTGGCAGCTCCAACGAGAAGGAAAGCTATGTAACTTTCACTTCTGAAAAGGGTTTTCAGTTCCATCTTGCAACTTTCTACATGTAGCCTCATGTAGGTACTCTGAGCAAAAAGTTAATGAACGTTTCCGCTGCTGGATGGCACGCACAAGGCTTACGGCTTTTGCTAAACACAGCGATTGTGCCTCAAACGACTGCAAGTGTGTCTTGTGAGATAAGACTCGAGTGACTTGTATTTAATCAATTGTTGTGCAGATTTTAAAAAGACGGGGAGGTTAAAGTTTGGGAGAAAGGCGAAATAATGAACTATTGATTCACAATAAATATATGCCTATTGTTTTAAATCAATATTTTAAACATTGTAATTGCTGGTTAAGTCAGATTTCCTTTTTCAAACGTATAAATATCCTTCTTTGAGGTAATCAAATTTTAGTTTACCCAGATTCAAATTCATTGTTTGTAGAAACACAAGTTCATTCTAGCAGATGTCCCATTAGTACTTTGNACTGTGTAGATTTTAAAAAGACGGGGAGGTTAAAGTTTGGGAGAAAGTCGCGGCGAAATATTGAACTATTGATTCACAATAAATATATGCCTATTGTTTTAAATCAATATTTTAAACATTGTAATTGCTGGTTAAGTCAGATTTCCTTTTTCAAACGTATAAATATCCTTCTTTGAGGTAATCAAATTTTAGTTTACCCAGATTCAAATTCATTGTTTGTAGAAACACAAGTTCATTCTAGCAGATGTCCCATTAGTACTTTGTCTCTTCTCAGTATGTTACATCATCGTATCCTGCACCTTCCCTTGCCACCGATTTTTTCCTGCTAACATGTATTTACTCCACGAAGAGAGGGATGTTGTTGCATTGTTGCATTGCAGATTGTTCAGCGTTGTTCAGCATAATATGAGCTACCCATAACAGTTTCTTACATGGTATTATGCAACCCCCCAATCGCTACTCACCCAACAGAGAGTAATTGCCTGACAGGTGTACCAGGCAGGTAGGAATTGTATGGCTTGCAAATGAGTGTTCCCACCTGTGCACAAACAGAAACATAAAAACTACTCTAACTGCATTAATTGTTTATGCATCTCACATTATTGAAATTAACTCATCATGTGCTGTTAATTAAGATGAGCGTTGCGTTTATTTTAAACCTTGAAGCTTAGGAATTGAAATCTGCATCTACAAAAATGGCTGGCTATTTAATATGTGTCTGTTATGAAAGTGGTGTGCCAATTTTTGCAAGGAAGATTGGAGATGTTAATCCGGTTTGTGCTTCTTGTTTCTTGTTTAATAAGCACCTTTTATCTAAATTAATATGTCAATATGTACAACTGATTTTTTAAATTACCGTGATTGAATATTTTGTATGAGTTAGATAGCATTTCCACTGGCCGCTTCTCTAAATGGAGTTAAAGTGTTCGGAAAGGCCAATCGGGTGGAGTTGATCTCAACTTTAACGCAAAGTAGTCGAATTGTATGGAAGGATTTTCATGACAGGTTATTATTGTTATATTAATCTATACGTCATGCGTTTTAGATAAACTAATAAAAAAAGGCTCATTTGTTTCACAGATTATCCATGATCCTGGCAGCAACAGATGACAGTGTATCAGACATGCACTTAGAAAACGTACTTGAAAATGTTTTCAACGTCCTTGTTCTTAATGTTGGCCTCAAAAAAAGGCTCATTTGATTCACAGATTATCCATGATCCTGGCAGCAACAGATGACAGTGTATCAGACATGCACTTAGAAAACGTACTTGAAAATGTTTTCAACGTCCTTGTTCTTAATGTTGGCCTCAACGAAATTGTAAACACGAAAAATATTGACGTCCTTAAGAAGGAATTTCGGGTGTTGTACTTTTTTACTATTTAAGCCTCTGACAAGATAAATCTCATATTTTCCAAAGAAATAAAAACTATAGTATTATTTCATTTTTTCCTAGTTGTGCTATCCAATCATTGACTTACTCCTGCAAGGAATCAGACCAACTGAGGGAACCCTTTACTTCAGTGACCTGACAATGTGCGCAGACGTTGCTCTGCAAATCGACTCAACAGTTAACTATCAAGTTAGAAAGAAACGGCAGTAAAACGGACGATGCTAGTAGTTCCCTTCTTATGGATTTTAATGGAATGCTTGGAATTTGTTGTTGTAGAATGTGCTAGATGGTTTTCTGGAAGGAACGGGAGTGAGCTACGGGTGCATTATTGCCAATGGTTGTATTCTTGCTTCCAGTAGAGACTGGTGGGTTTTATCCGGGAAAGAAATCAGTTTGCTGACATTCACAACTGAGCAAGTAACCGAAGCATCCATTGATTCTCCCGTTTATCTTCCCGTCAGTAGTCCAAAGGTGATACTTTCACTTTTCACCAAAGAATGTTCAGCATTTCTGATATCTTTCACATAATTCATGTACATTGGTGGAAATGCAATATTGCAGTTACCTTATCGACACGTGGTGTTTAAGCTTACTGATAATGTCCGCCTGTGCATTCTTTGTGGACAAGAACCAAGTATGTCACTCTTGGAGAAGGAGGCCCACAAGTTGAGGAAGGCTAATCTGGACTCGTGGACAATCTTCAATGAAAAAACCGTCCCGTTTTGCCTCTACAATAGATTCTTTTGTGTTGATGATTCAATATCCGCGTAAGCTTAAAAAATAATTAACTGTCATCCAAATTACCAATTGTTGGAGTTGCAATAACAAACATTTCATACTTCTCCCGTAGCTTTTTGGTGGTTAACGTGGAAAAGGAGCGTGCTGCATTTTCAATATATCCAGACCGACCAAACGACGGGCTTACACCAAGACATAAATTAGATTTGCTGAGGACATTTTATAGAAACACAGTCGGGTCAATTTTTCCCTGGAATAAGGCTTCTGCTCCCACATTCACATCTCCGGCTCATCCTGACTCAAAAGGTGTTTACTTAAAATGCAATTTTTCGATGGTCACACAATCAGCAAAGTCATTTACAAATTTTTAAAAATATTTGTGTTCATATAGATACGGAACCAGTATGGCATAAGGCGCAAGAGTGCTACTGGTCTTCTGAGTATCACAAGTGTCACGCAATGAAATTTTCACATGTTCAGCTTTTCGTCATGTACGACTCTGATGTCTTTCAACCGTCAATGAGGTGAGGACCACACCGTTTTGCTCCACTTTGAAATTATGCATTTTAGCATTTATTGTATACGTACTTGTGACTATAGTTGTTTTTTATTCTTCTAGACAATCGACGAGGCGGCTCCTGCAGGAACTTTTGAAAGATAGAATGATAAAAGTTTAAAAAAGTATAGTATATCTAGTATAATATGTTTTAAGAATTTCCACTATTTATTTAAGTATTTTTCAGCGACATATCAATAAACTCATGATTCACAAACGTCATTTGCCCACAGTTTTACACCGCATTACCTCGTGTTGAACCGGCATTAACTATTACACAATTCAAAGAACTCTGTGTATAAATTTAGTCTTGTAATTGCAATCTATTCTTTATTTGTATTGTCAACGTCAGTTATTAACTTTGACCAAACTCATACTTACCTTTACATACAGAAAAGTTTGATTAATTTGCATATGCGGACGTATTACTCTTCTCCTTTCTTGCACTCCTTTCACTCCATTGCATTTTTGCGTGCTGGGCTGATACCTGCTGAATGAGCTATCCTGGTAGTTGAGGGGAGCGTGGAAAATACAGGTTCACATTTCATGCATCGAAAGAGGCAACCTAATAATGCAAAAAAATATTTATAAGGAACAGCTCTTATTCCGAGAACAAAGTTTCAGCATGTTTCAGTTAGACATTAGTCGTCGACGGTGAAACCAGGTGAAGTAGAAAGTTGTAGAAAGTCCGATCGCAGAGTGCCCCTCAGAAATGTTCTTAGAAACGCTGTACCTACTTATGTACATAGTTAGTACTAACTTCAACACAACAAAGTTCATTTTTACCCATCCTGACTGAATATTTTAGAATTAACTTGTGAATTTGAATATATTTTTGTCTTTAAGAATATAGTTTTTAAGAGTTTTTGTCCTGTCGATTTTTTAAACAGAAGTTGGAAAAGTTAAAATGTCAACAATCGCTTTGTGCTGGTGCTCTTACTACTTTTTTTAAGTCAAACGCAAAGCAACAAATATCAGAGTTTAAAATATTGTAAGCCTTTATTCGCTGACTCACATAATTTCGAAATAACATCTGTAGGCCAAGATGGACCTTCGTGACCCTGGAAAATGGAGAAAGAGCAAAGTGGAAAGTTTCATTCGGAGGCAGCTCAACATTTTCGACCTTGGAATGACGAGGTTTGTTCTTGATTTTAAGTTGTACATTTTGCTTTTTACAAAATGTATCGGGTGCTAAATAGTAATCATGCATTTAAATGCGAGAAGTCAATCGTCGAACATTCTGCATACTACATGTATTTCTTACCAATATCAGGGTTAATTGTCAACGTTTTGCGTAGACTTGGCAGTAAAGCTGATGCAGCTATCCAATTTTAGGATAAGTTAAGCAGACCTGAATAGATCCACACTATCCGATTGACCTCATTTGTACTCTTCTGGCAGTTCATTTTCTTTTACATTTTCTTAGTGTTCTTTACCCACGAGGGCAGGAGACCCTACCTGGTTGTCAATAAAATCACTAGCGGTACCTTTAGGTGCAGGTCCTAACGCGGAACATAAATTCGCACCGGGTTTAGCAGAAGGAAAAAATATTACTAAAGATCTTGATTGCTTACATTATCCCTTCTTCCCAACCATAGATGCGTACCCAGAATTTATCCGATGACGAAACAGTTGCGTGACAATCTGTCGTGCATTAATATGCATAAAATCAAAATTTTCCTTGTTGCTCATGCTGAATTTGGACCAATGCTACATTTCGTATGTACGCAAGTACTCGACCCATATTAGTGCAAACAAAAATCACAATGAATCAGAACAAAAGAAAGCATTTAAACGTCAGAGGAAAGCTATGTAAGCAACTTCGCCTGCAAAGAAATCAAAGACGCTCTCTCTTTTTTGCACGAATTGTTACATTGAGGCGGAAATCGGGTCATTTCCGAGACGGTACTGCTATTACATAGTTGCATGTAGGTGTAGATGCTCTCCTTCTTGAGAGAGTCAAGCAAATCATACCTTGAGTCGAAAATTGGAGAACAAAACCGGTATTTCTAACGTCAAACCGGATAGAGACTATTATTTTTATTAAGTCTCTTTTAAATGGAAGGCAGCTCCTTGTACCTTTCCCAAAACCAGGAAGTTTAATTTGGACGGTGAAATGAATGGATGAGTCGTGTATTGTCGTGTCATTTAATCGTCTGCCAAAAATGAGTGAGGAAAGGCCAAAAATGTTTGCTTTGTTTAGTGTTCGTTGAAAGCGAAAACGTCTTTCTGCTCACGGAATTTATTTGTGTTTTGTTGTCTTCCAGGTATTACGAAATGTGCATGTGGGATAATAAAGGCAACTTACTACCCAGCTACGCGATTCTCATGCACAATTCAATCGTGGTGACCGAAAATCCCCCTAAAACTATCGTGCAGACGATTCCACTTTCGAGGATCCAAGACATTAGTTTGGTAAGTACTACTTTGTATACTTCCATAGAATACGAATCATTGTGGAGAATGAATCCTCTCTTTAGCGTTTCTCATACTAAACAATGTTCCACAAGACATCAATCAAAAAGACCCACTTAAACAAATTATTATCAACAGCTATCGATACGACTCCGCAGCTAGTTTAATTTTGTTTTTATCGCTAAAAAACGAGAGAGCATGGAAGTTCATCGCTCCAACTAATAAACGCAAGTCTGACCACAGGGGTCATTGAATCATGTATCGTGACCGACTTGATTTTTCTCGATTATAGTGTTATCTTTCGATAATTAACTATATTAATCAAACCTGTCCGTGCCCCACGATAACTTCTATATATCCGCCCAGTTTTAGTTTATAAATACATACATTATGCACCTAGAAACGAATTTCCCTTAATTTAAATAAAATGAAACTGTTAAATACAACCAGCAAACAAAGCGCAAGTGAATATTTGACTTCCATTGATATAAATAACTTGTATGCCATACTACTGGTTTCACCAATATGCTCAAGTCTAGTTAAATTAAACCCTCCTGCGTGCATACAGAATTGGGATCTTCGCTGTCATTGGGAAGCCAATTGGAACGGTAATTAGCTTGCCATTAAAGTTGAAACTATAATATCCCACTTTTGGAAAATAAGGCAGGTAGGCTCCACTCTGCAAACATTTAAGCTTTTCATGGCAATTTTGTGAAATGTTAAGACTGTTCCGGCTAAAAACAATTATCTCTTAACTTTACGACTCATATTTGCTAGAAGAAATGTGGGCATTAATACTTCTTTATTTCATCTTATAGTCTCACTAAACAACTGGAATTGAATAATATGTACTAATACAGCGGGTCTTAACGATTGAAACGTAAACCTTTAGGTAGTGCAGGGTTTCCCTGAGAACATGCCTTGAAAATGATTAAACATTCATAGTGAGTTCAATTATGTTTAAAGATTAAAATAATTCCAGGAAATGCATGGGAAGTAAACATAGGTATATAATATTGAATATAGACAAGCATTATATACAACATCAAGTCACTCAACCACACTACTCTCCGCCTTCATTCTGTAATAAAGATTAGGGATCTGTTGCGTAGTTGGTGCTTCCTGGCGCAGGATGAATGTATTTTTTTAATAATGCAAATTTAAAATTTGTAAGTTTAGGATTTAAAAAATGCACTGAGTCTTACTTGCTTCGTGCACCTTCAATTCATTTGAAGCTCATTCAACCCAATCTTTTCTAAATTTGTAGCACGTTACCCCCAAGTAAAAATGGTTTTCGGCTTGGTACTTCCGGGATTTAAAAAAATTACGTTAACTTAAAATTATAGTGCACAGGCAATTCAGCCAGACGAAGATAAAACGTGCTTATCTTTGATGACATGTTTGCATGAAGACTATCATGCTTGATTTGGATAACATAATATGTGTACTTCATACATCCAAAAATATCGATCACGTTCAACACGCCATAACTTTGTTTTAGGCTGGAAGGTTGTAGAATTGGGTAGGTAAAATACCAGCACATGTTCCAAAGACAAACGTCCACAAACTTGTAGTTTGTATGCAAAGCATTAGGTTCATAGTAATGTTATAATAGTTCAAATGAATTTCCACGGGCACAGTAAAAGAATTCATTTTCTGCAAGGATAAGGTACCTGTCAAAATGCTGGTAATCCATCAACATCAAATTCTTCAGGTAAAAATTTTATTTTATTAGATTTTTACACACTCATGTAATGCCCCGTATTTAATACCAAAAAAATGCTACACGTACAGCATGTCTCCTCAAAATGAGTACCTGAACATTGAACGTAGTATGGACATTGTGCAGTTCTGAAACTGAAAAAAAAATTAAACGAACTCAAAACGCTTTACGAAGCATCGGAGAAAGTGGCTATGAGCAAATGAGTAGTTTCGAAAGACGTAAGACGGGAAAAACTGAGTAGTGTGCAGGTGGGTGTGATGTATAAATCGTGTAGACGAGCGTGCATGTCTCTTTTTTTGCGATCTAGACCTTGAATTTATACTTAGGGCCTGGCCTTTTATGTGGGCGCCTGCTGCTTTTCTCTACATTATTCGCAGCGATCAATGTGTCATTTTTGATAGCATAGTGTCGCAATGGGCAATTTCTCCACCACTAACTCATCCACTCCCTCATTGCATATATTATAATATCAGCATAATATAGAAGGACCAAGCCAAGGTATAGAATAGAAGTAGTATCCATAAATTCTAATCAGCCAGGTAATTTTAATATGCACACTATCATATCCGGTGTAAACGTACTGAGGCGAACATTATAATGACATAAAGAAAACAACAAGAAACACAAATTCAGAGGTGCTAATCCAGTCCACAAAGCTGTTCAGAGTCCAGACCTACTGAATTTACTATGAATTATTTTATTGTAAAAGTCCTGTTCATAAACAAGCTCAATTCTGCGAACCTTCTAAAAAAATTTCGTGTCACAAACTCAGAAACTCTCCAAATTTGTTTAAGATACTCAGAATAAAGTTGCACTGACAGCAAAAATATTTACACGTGAACAGTTGGTGAGTGACAATGAGTGTAGCTGCTGAGACCTAGAAAGTTGAATTTACTATGAATTATTTTATTGTAAAAGTCCTGTTCATAAACAAGCTCAATTCTGCGAACCTTCTAAAAAAATTTCGTGTCACAAGTGTCATGTAGCTTAGCTATCTACCTTCATAATTCATGTGTTATTGGAATGAAAACTATTGAGCTTGTTGGTAAATTACCTAAATGTTTTTGCAAACTTCAATGCAATATTATTATAGAGATTTATGCATAATATTATTTTGTTTACTCAGAAACTCTCCAAATTTGTTTAAGATACTCAGAATAAAGTTGCACTGACAGCAAAAATATTTACACGTGAACAGTTGGTGAGTGACAATGAGTGTAGCTGCTGAGACCTAGAAAGTTATTAAATTATATACGAAATGATATGATGACAAGTATGGATTTCCCATTATTTTTTTGCCACCAATTGACGAAAATGTTTGAAAATTGCTCTTGTCTTCAGAGTTCGACATGGGCGGAACAAGTGCACTTCTACGTTTGGAAAGAAAATGCCAAGTGTTTCGTTTATAACTTTGAGTTGGACAAGATATGCATCCATTTTTTTCCGAGTTTCCTCGCATGAATTCTGGGAGATATTTACCTGTTCTCGTGAAAGTGCTTTGTCTGTTTGGCCTTTCCCATGGACATTAAAACTTTCTAAGCACACCTCTCTTGTTTCATAAACTGCATTTTTAGTTGTTTGGTTGTCATGTTGAAAGAAACAGGGAAAAGGTATTAATATCTTACTGCGCCGTGGGACTAGTATAATAATATAAATTTAATGGCAGTGACAATGCGAGTTTGGGAGTCTTGTTGAGTAATCCTCGTTAAACTAGAGCACCTCGAGAAAAGGAGCTTTACGACAAAAATAAAAGTTAGAACGTATTAAATGGCTCGCATAAGGAGATAATTTAGATTGGCAAGCACATGGGTCGATGGCTCTTAAAATATTTTGAGGAGACTTGAACTCGATAAAATGGTTACGTATTTGCACATTTCAAATTCAATTTTTCTGCATGAATTGTAACCTTGGCCTGACTGAGTGGTAGAATTGAGTGATACGTGTACAATGAGGCATGCATCGACATTTTAAACTTGAAGAAGCAGTTAACGACAGCATCTACCTAACTCTTATGTAGGTTTTATTATTTAAAAAATACATCAGAAGCATAAAACACTGGAAGTACAAAGGTAGGTGCCATAATATCCCAGCGTATTATGTCTTTAGGTTTCTTGTAGTATGCCTCATAGCCTCGTGTTAGCAATAATACACATGGCAAAAATGTTGTAATTTTTATACAGGCCTAATGTTACTATTTGACTACATGTTTCAATAGATCAATACTTCAACCGTTTGCAAGTCTGCAAGTTGGCTCGAAACAAAAATGACGATTTAACAGATACTTTTAGAACATCGCCAATGCTGTCTGAGTTATGTAAATTGGCAGAGCCGCACTCATATTTTATGAGAGTAGGTGGTTGTGTCGAAGCAAAGGGCATTCTCCACAAACTCACAATGACAGGATATTGTGGGCAATGTACACACATTATAAATTAGACAGTTTCATATTCATATTTATTGTCTCTAGGCAGTCGACTCTTTTTAATTCCTTCACATGACATTTCTCTTTCACGACATGCAACTATTACGTATAGAAGCAAGGGGACTTTCAGTTTAGGGGCATTCTACCTGCGGAGTAGTAAATTGGCATGCTTTTATCGAATTCTTTCATCTCCTGTCAATAATTAAGCACGCCCTTTGCTCCTCTCTTTTCTTGTACAATTTTTGGGGAATTGTTTTTACCACTGCTGTCTCTTCAGAATTTCCCCGTTTTGTGTTGGGCATCTAGAAGCGCAGGCGCGGTTAGCCTTTTTTGTTGACTCTTTTGGGTGTTCACTTTCGCCAAAATTCGCAAAAAGGATTTAATTTGCCAGGCGTAGTCGATACGAAAGAAATGAACAACTTAATAAACTCGACCAATTTTGAAAAGGCATAAAGAATATTAAACATTATTTTACGAGGGACGTTATTACTAGAGTACATTAATGAATACTGTACAAAAAATGAAAGCATTGATCCATCATGGCATCATTATTATAATGGTTATCATTGTCCATAAATAGGTATATAGCCCAATGCAATCCGCCTTTATTGTTTAAATGAGCACAAAGGTTATAGTGGCAGCAATGATATGGGCCAAAACAGGAATATCTTTTCCACTACTGTTCTTGTATTAAGCACTTTGTTAAGTGAAAGGAAAATGCATTCTTAATGAAGAGAAAGTTTTTGGGCTCCGTTTACTTCATCCAGTGACAAGTACTGCACTTCCCATTGCTGTGCCTAAAGAATGCAGAGAATTTTTGTGATATATGGATTAGACTATATTTTCATTGGCTGCGTTTTTTTTTCTTTTCTTTTTTTTGTTTATTTACGGAGAACCAAGTGGTAGGGATAGGTGACTACGAATTAAAAGAAAGTTTTGTTGAGAAAGCAATTCAAGGAATACGCATATCGGCTTTTTGTTATGAAAAAGAGCAAATCACCCGTTTGGTCTTGTTAGCAGTGTTTCCTTGATAGAGCGGGATTTTCATATGCGAACAAATGAAAGAAACAATGAAGGTAATAGTAGTGAGTGACATCGGCGGCGTCGGTATGCGCAGAGCTGTGAAGAACTGCAATAAAGTACCGTTTTAGTTCTATGTACCGCAGAACTGCAGCTGTGAGGAATTCACATGACATGGCGGATGGTTAGTTATATTTAATGCTGCCAGACCATTGTACCTTGATTATACAAAGACTGTGACAGGCACCAACTGCTGTTGATGGACTTTGCACCAAATCGCAGACCTATTACTTAATTGTCACTCCTACCACAACACGAAACCAAACTTTATATATAGTATGATATGAGGAACGCGAACGTAGGAGTAAAACGTGTTGCTATTTTTACAAAAATTTCCCAGCTTAGTCTTTTGTTTACCATTTGTCATTTCCTTGGGACGGGAGGAAATTACGACTGTAAAGTTTTATCTCGTTTGGTGTAGTCAGTTTTTTCTCCAATTCTGTTTACACTCCAGGAGTCAGGGGAAAAATAATGAAGTTGTAATAGATTACTATCTTACCTCAGTTCCATCCGAGCTATTATCGTCTCCGATGTAATGGGTATTATATTTGTTATACTTAATTAGTCAATGGTTGAATGTACATATTTGCATAGCAAATTCATTTGACTTTTTT